>JAJMFL010000002.1:1156872-1345336 GCA_030574755.1 Hansenula silvicultrix
AACCATTAAGCGCAAAAAAAAAAAAGAACCAAACTCAAATGATTGATCAACAAATTTAAACTGTGATATTGATGAACGAATCAATAATATATGTAAAGAATTTGTCAATCGTGACGATACTTGTTTTACCGAGTACGTAAAACAAGTGAACAAAAAGATCTTGTAAACTTTGTTGTACTACTTACTGATTGACCCTTAATCATCGTATAATGATAATAATATATGAACGAATATTTACAAACAAGAAATTTAACCGAAAACTAAACAAAAACAAATCCCTGAAAGTAGAAAAACGAAAAAAGCAGAAGAAAACGAAAAAAACGAAAAAAACCTCCGTAAAGGGCAAAAGTCTTCAAAAGATTTTACATAGTCAAGAATTTAATTGGACCCAAACACGGCAAACATAAAAATTGTGCAAAAATGTGCAAGTTTGTGAAAAAGAATTCTTTGGTTAGGTTCTTGATTTGGATAAATTTGAGATGAAGGGAAAAAGATCTTCGTCACAATACAAGAAAACATTTAGACAAGTTCTGAAGATTCAGAGATCTCAATGTCTGAATTGAGTTATATTGTAGGAAGTCACAGTAATTGACAAACTACATTATATCCTGATAATAATTGACAGAAATCGATATCTCCCTGCTCTGAACATTTCAATCCAAGGTGAGTTTGTTTATTCGTTTCACCCAATGTTGGTGACAAGAAAATTTTTTTAGACTTTAGTGTACTTTGGTGCAATGATACGTATTGGCGAGAATTCATATTCTGCTGTTAAAAGCTACTTGAGTTGCTCCCTGCAGTGTTTGGTTTCTATGGGAATATTGGGAACCTAGGCAGAGTGCTAGGCAGAGTGCTAGGCAAAAGCGTGGTGGGAACCTTTTGCCTAGGTTCCTCTCTTCCACGCTAAAGGTCTGGCTAGAACTTTTTCTTTTTCTTGTGTTGTGTTGTCGCAAACAAGATCGATCTAAATCTTCTTCGAAAACTAAACCCTATGAATATCAACAATCAACAATAAACAAACATCACCTTACACTTGATTATCAATAACGTAGCAATTGGGAAAAAACGAGATGTTAAATCACTCACTACGAACACGAACACAAACTTACCAAGTATAACCATGACATTCGTATTCCCACACAGCGGCTCACTGAAATGTTTACTCCTCAAACAAACTCTTCTTGGTGGTGGTGGTGGCGCTTTAAACAAGAAAATTCACCTTTCTTGGGCATTTCCCATCTAGATTTTTACAAAAAGCGCCAAACACGAAAATCATGTTTATCAATTACCGCATTAGGTAACCTTCTGCAACATTGTATGCATAAAACGAAAATACCGAGCATAATTGACAGTCTAGTTTCAATTATGCGTAAGTTTTTTTTCAAAACATAGACAAACATTAGAATTGGCCCCCAAAGGAAAAGAAAATCATCAAGGGTTTTCCCTTTTAATTGAACATTTTCCCTTCTTTACCTTTTTATCCATATTACTTTCGTTTTAATAAAAATCTTAAGCAGAATAAGAGTCAATATCTTAACCAACTTTGTTCATTCCTTTATACAGAGTTACTCTATTTCTATTTCAATTTCCTTCTTTAAATTAAAGTCTTTCGTTTTAGTATCTTCAATTCAAAACATTCGTTCAATTCATTAAAGAATCAAAACAAATAACAAACAAGAACTCACTCTCCTTGAAAAAAAAAAAGATTTAAAATGTTGTTCTCAAGTTTATTCAAATCAGCTGTTGCTGCTACTTTAATCGGTTCAACCGTTGCTTCTCCAGCTCATGTTCATAACGAACATAAACGTGGTGTTGTTGTTGTCACTCAAACCGAAACCGTTATCGTTTCCGCCAGTCAAAACCAAGTCGTTGGTGGTGCTTCAACTACCAGAACTTATTCAACTGTAAACACTGAATTAGCTGCTCCATCATCTCAATCAACAACCATTTCAAGAGATGCTCCAGTTCTTTCATCCCATTCTGATGCTCCATCATCAGATGCCACCACCACTTTAGCTTCATCTTCAAACGATGCCGCTTCATCAACTTCTTCAACTTCAACCGCTACCGCTTCAAGTGGTGATTTCTCCGCTGGTAAAGGTGTTACCTATTCTCCATACACTTCATCTGGTGCTTGTAAATCAGCTGATGAAGTTAAATCCGATGTCTCTCAATTACAAGGTTTTGAAATTATTAGATTATACGGTGTTGACTGTAACCAAGTTGAAAACGTTTTACAAGCTAAAGCTGATGGTCAAAAAGTCTTCTTAGGTATCTACTTTGTTGACCAAATCGAAAACGGTATTAACCAAATGGCCGATGCTGTTGAAAAATACTCATCTTGGGATGATGTCCACACCGTTTCTATCGGTAACGAATTAGTTAACGGTGGTCAAGCTACTGTTGAACAAGTTGGTCAATACGTTAAAGCCGGTAGAGCTGCTTTGAAATCAAGAGGTTACACCGGTTCAGTTGTCTCTGTTGATACTTTCATTGCCACCATTAACAACCCAGGTTTATGTGACCACTCCGATTACATTGCTGTTAACGCTCATGCTTACTTTGATCAAAACACCGAAGCTAAAGACGCTGGTGAATGGGTCTTATTACAAATTCAAAGAGTTTGGACCGCTTGTGGTGCTAACAAATCTGTTTTCGTTACTGAATCAGGTTGGCCATCAAGAGGTGACACTTACGGTAAAGCTGTCGCCTCAAAAGAAGCTCAAGAAGCTGCTATTGACTCTATCAAATCCGCCGCTGGTGACTCAGTTATCTTATTCAACGCTTTCAACGATTTATGGAAAGCTGATGGTGCTCAAAACTGTGAAAAATACTGGGGTATCTTATCAAACTAAGTTTAAGCTTGCTTTGATGTTTGTCAAACTCTGTTGATTAAAGTTCGATTTTTTTAATATTAATCAAACTACTTTTTTTTTTACTTCTTATCTCGGTGGGAAACATATTTCGAATAACCTTTTGGAATTATGATTTCTCATTTAGTTTCTACTAAAATCAATTTTTTAGCTATATTTTATATCCATTTTTTATCTTGATACCAATATATCACAATATCTATTATACTTTTAAAAAAATTATCATCGGCTGTAGATTTACATTACGCAAATACGCTTTTATAATACATCTCATTTCATTCATGATTCTAATTTCGTTCGTATCCACCTCTTCCTCTACCTCTGGCACCTCTCCAATGCCCACCTCCACGACCTCTATATCCATTACCTCCATAACTATCGTATCCGTCATCTCTTCTCTGATATTTCCTATACTGAGAGGTTCTTGATGCTCCAGGTGATGGGGTTCTTGAACCTCTCCTCGACGGTGATCTCGACCTCGAATTGTTTTTAGGCGGGGTCCTCGAGTATGAAGAGCGTCTCTTGTATCTTTGATTTTCTCTTGATGGTGATCTTGAATAGCTTCTTCTAGGAGATCTAGATGGCGATCTTGAATATGTTCTTCTTGGTGGTGATCTCGAATATGAAGCTGACCTCGATCTTGAATATGAGGGACTTCTGGTATATGAACGAGATCTAGAATACGAGCCTGATACAGATCTCGAGTACGATCTCGAGTATGATCTAGAATACGAACTGGATCTGGAATTCGATCTTGTTCTTGAACGACCACGCTTTTCTTCGTCCTCCTTTTGTTTATTAACAATATCTTGTAATGAATTTCTCATACGTTCAGTTAAAACACCGAGACCAATAGCTGTAAAGTAATTGATTGAAAATCTCAAGTGATCAACATCTTCAAATGGGAAAATACCAATAAGGAACGGGTGAATGTATTCTTCATTAAGTCTTTCTTTCAAGTGCGAAATACCCAATTCCTCGACAAGTTCTTGAAATATAAATTTGATAAAGATACGACCAGCAGAAGTTGTATCACTTTCTGTGAGTTTAATCACCTGTAAAGCTTCCCAGTCTAATGCATCACTGGAAAACATATGGCCCCAAAACTTGGATACATTCCTTAGCGGGTTCGATTCGAATCTATGAATGGTTGTATAATTTTCTTCAAATATTTTTTTGAAAGCATCACTCCAAGTTCTACCTTGTCTACATAGTTTTTCACCAGTAACACCATAATACTTGGAGTATGTTGTTTCCTGAGAACATGCTTTAACTACCATATCAACAACTTTTTCTTGATCTTCAACTTCCACGCGAAGTTTCAACAACTTATGAACAGCTTCATCTGCCGACATACTCCCCTTCAAAATCAAATAAATAGTTTTTCTAAAATTTGTCAAGTTTGTCTCAGTCATATCCTTAATTTCAAGAGTTGTAATATCGCCTTGTTCTTCGGTAGCCTCACCGTCCTTTCTATCATCTTGAACAACCTCTTCATACTCATCATCTTCATACTCAACTTCCTCCTCTTCCTCTTCTTCGTCGTCACCTAATATATCAATTTTAATCTTCTTGTATTCCTCTTCGTGTTCTTCAAACTGTTCATCAAACTGGAAGACATTAAGACCATCTTGAGCTTTAAGTTTGTCATCAAGGCCAATTTTATGAGTGATTTGATCCTCTTCTTCCACCAAATCCAAACCGTCAGGTATGATTTCGTGATTTTTGAATCCATCTCTTCGTATACGAAACAACACTTCTATCATGTATTGTGTTCTTTTATCAACTTTATTCTCTTGAAGCACGTATCTTAGCTTTTCAAAGATTTCTGAAGTAGCAGCAGGACTCACTTCTGATAAAAACAACCCAATATTCTTGAGTAGACCAACTGATATGTCAACTGAATCATCAGTAGGGTTGTTCAGCAGCAAATAAAGGATTTGTAAGCTTAGAATTTCATGTGACACTTGCTGATTACACAAATGTGCAAGGAAAGTTGTCGAGGAGATACAAAGCTCCTTGTTGTTTCTTTTGAATGCTTTTCTGAATTGTATAACTAATCGACTTATTAACAATTCTCCGATTTGAGGCAGTTTTGAGTTCAACACAGAGACAAGAGCGGCGTAAACTGGTGTAAATGTCAATGCTTGACTTTGAGCTTTCATGATACTCCTTATAAGAAGCCCAAGGCCTCTGTTTAGATTAAGTCTGAATAGATCAACAACAATAGTTTTGAGATTACCTTTGTTAGCTTTATTGACTAAACCATTGATATTTTTTTTCAACTTTTCCCATTCCAGCTTTTGGAACTCTTTCGATCCTTTCTCTAGATTTATTTGATCCAGTAGTGCCTTGAGCTTAGCTGGAGGAACATAGCGCCCACCAGACCTAAGTTCTTGCAAGCGCTTATATTCTTCTAATGAGTCCAATGACTTGACAGGCGGCTCTTCTGCGGCGAGCTGCTCTTTGACGGGCTGTTCGTTGACCTCAGCTGGTCTGTCTTTCCCAAGATCCTTCACCACCTGCTCTAAGAACCTTTCACTTTCAGTCATTTATAGAATTAGTTGGCAAAGGGAAGCAAATTGAATTGAAACAGCCAAATAGATCACAGTTGAATCTTACTTCACCATATAAAATATCAACTGCAAGCATTTTCCAAAAATTCGCGGTGCGAAGTGCCCCAAACCGGAGATGAGACGAAATGAAGGGTATTATAAATATAAGCAAACGTACTTGGTAACTGATATATATATCAGAGCATTTGAAGCAAAGAAACGTATAGGTTATAATGAGTCACAAACAATCAATAGTGTTGCTGAAAGGCATCGAGTCAATCCAATCTTATCGCCCCTTAATAGCCAAAGCAGCCGAGCTTTCCACTGCTGATAGCACGTTAGACGTTCTGATAATACCCGAAATAACAAAGATAAATCATTTAGATGTACTATTAGCTGAAATATACACATTGGCCACTGATACGATACAGTCAGTTGAAAAACCTCAAATCAGAACACGCGTGCTATTCAACAAGCATTACAAAGACATCAAAGAGCCTTCTTGGGACTTATTAGTACTTGATACATCGGATAATTCGCTAGATGAATTCGAATATGAAGATAAAGAAATAATTGATGTCGTTAACGTGCAAAGATCTGAAAGTACACCATTGGCACTGAGAAGAGATAAGGATGATTCTGGGGAATCAATCGAAAGTGTTGTTGCTCTCGGTGGTACTTTTGATCATTTCCATGATGGACATAAAATCTTATTAACTGCTGGGGCATTTTTGGCCAAAGACAAACTGATTGTTGGTATAACCGATGATGAACTTTTGGAAAACAAAAAATACAAAGAGTTTTTACAATCCTATGATTACAGAAAGCATGTTGTCTTGGAATTTTTGAATCACATAAAACCAGGCTTAGATGTTGATCCTTATGCAATTCGTGACATTTGTGGTCCAACGGGCTACATCGAAGAAATCGATTCACTAGTTGTAAGTAGAGAAACAATAGGCGGTGGTGACTATGTAAATAAATACAGAGCAGAAAAGGGATTTAGAGCTTTGAAAGTACACGTGATCAATGTCATTGGTGGTGAAGCAGATGACGGGTTCCAAAATAAGCTGAGTAGTACACAGTTAAGAAAAGAAGAGCATGAAGCTGTACACAAAACATCAGCAGGGATATAAAAGTTTGAAAAAATGTATGTACGTAATGTTATAGAGTTCAAATACAGATATACTTTCTTTTGAAAATTTAAAATCTAAATGAACGTTCATTGAATGAGTGAATATCGAAAATTTTCCAAGATCATTTGATTGAAATACCACCACCTTGCAAGCTTCCTTGGCGACTCGTACGATTTGGATGATCTAAACATAAATAATCACTTTCTGTAACTTCGTCATAAGTGATCAGATCATCATCTTCTAGATATTGTGGTCTTCTAAACTG
Source organism: Hansenula silvicultrix (assembly GCA_030574755.1). NCBI lineage: Eukaryota > Fungi > Ascomycota > Saccharomycetes > Phaffomycetales > Wickerhamomycetaceae > Hansenula > Hansenula silvicultrix. The sequence goes on from JAJMFL010000002.1 coordinate 1,163,702, forward strand.
TGAGTCCCAAACACAGATATTGACTTTACTAAATTCTCTTTGACCTAAGCCAAATTTCTTCTGCAAACGTAGCTTGGTATCCGATAATTTTTCACCTGGTAACAAATTAAAGACAAAAGAAATACCGTGTAATCTTGCAGGGTCCTTGTTGAATTGTAATACTGGAACCAATCTTTCTTGATCCGGCGCATTACCATTTTCATCAACATCTGTTGAATCTTCATTATTGAATTGTGTTTCAATGAGTTTTGTTTCCTCTGGCAGATTAGCCGCAAAAATAGCCATTGTTGGTTCTATTTGATTGACTGATATTTCTGGGTACATGATGTGGTAAAACTTGAAGTTAACATTTGCCCAGACAAGTATATTATCCTTATCTTCATCTTTGAAACCAATCTTAACTTGTAATTTATCAATCAAATCTTGAACTGTACCGGTTTTAGGAATCAATAATTCTATATTTTGATAATGTATATAACCAGAAGTTAACCAGTGGACCTTTATTTGCTTCATATTTTCTAATTCATGTAGTGGTATATTCAAAATTTCATATTCAAAGATTGGAACAGTGATATTGAATGAAGTTTTGTGAACAACATTGGCAACGGCCATATCAGTCTTCATTGGTAATCTATTTCCATTAAAATTTGCATAAATTCTGAGATACTCGGCATCGACATTGGCATGTTTACTTATTCTCTTAGATAACTCATCGTATGTTGCGTGGGTTGAGATCCAAAAGTCAAATGGTTCACTTTCAGCAGATTCTGGTATTTCATTTGATTGTGGGTCTTTACTATTGACTAAAACATATTCATCATCGTCAGCTGAACCTTCTAATGGCTGAGCTTTCACGTTGATTCTTGTACGTAGATATTCATAAAATAGATTGGCTGAAGCATAGTATGGGAAAATATTTTTTGAATTTGCTGATAATAGATCAGCTTCTGAATTATCAACAACTGATTTTTGAACTGTAATAATGTCACCATTTGATAATTCTGATTTATGAAATGTTTGATTTGCTCTTAATAAGTCTATTGAAGTTGGCTGAATTTCTTCAAATATATCAAGTTGAGTATTAGAATTCCAACCCAGATATTTATTGATCTTTGGAACAATACTTTCCAAAGTATCATCAGACTCTGTAAAAAAATGTGTTAAACCTTTCAATGATTGATTTTCTGGATCGAAATATTTCAAAAACATCAAAATTCTTTCTGAATATGTATTTTCAGAATTTTCAGCAACATTTGTTTCTTCACCAATACAATAGCTCAATTCTTTAGAAGGTTCTTCAATCCAAAGGTTTGCAGAAGAATGCTTTTTAGATAAAAATTTATCATAAATTTCACCAACTGTTAAATCATCAAATTGCAATTTCGAAGAAGGTCTCAAAGTATGGTTACGACGATAATTCATGATCCAAAAATTGACTTTTTCACAATCGATTTTTAACAATTCGTTTAAATCTGGGAATATTTCAGTGAATTTTTTGGTCTTCAACACTTTCAACGTTACAGGTTCATCTTCATCTGTATAAGGGCCTGGAGTTGTGGATTTTTCTCCATCACCGAGATCAAATCCTTGATAGTGTTTGAATAATGCATCTGAGTAAAAATTGATATTCAAGTATAGGTAACTTTCTTCCAATTCTTTGCGCTGTCTTTCACGTTCTTCAATTTCCTTTTGAACTTCTTCAACAATATAAGATGGAACATCTTTTTCTGTAACTTCTTGTAAAACAGTATCAGCTGCAGCTCTTTTGATATAAACCAACATATAAGCACTTGTATGACGACGTATTTGATAATTTTGATATTGAATTCTTGTCATCTTCATCAATTGTGAATTATCCAAAGCATCTAAACCAAAGTTTTCATCAAAAACTTGTCTTTTGGTAACTTTCCAAACTTTGTCATCATCAAATCTATACCAATTATTTGTCTTGTCAGGTTTAATCATTGCATAATAATGACCAGTTGAGATATCACCAGCATGGACCAATACACCATGTAGATCATAAATCAGCGGATCAGGATTTGAACTTCCAGAATGCTCCAAAAATGGACTTAAATCAATAGAATCTGGGAATTCATGACGATCGTTGATTTTGACTAATTGATCATAATTGAAATCATATTCAAATCTTTTCAATTGTAAATGTAACACATTTGGGAAACTTTCGAATATAACACCCTTTTTAGCATCTTGTAAACCATAATCTTGTGCTGCATATTGATTTTCTCCATTCATTAATTCAACTTCGATATAATTTTGAAATGATTCAGTTAAATTTGCCAAATTTTTAACATTTAATTGAATATCCCAAAATTCTTCACTTCTTGCGGATTCATAATCAACGTTAATACATTTGATATAACTCTTCATTTTCCCAACAAATGTATTATTTAAAGAATCTTCTGCACTTGTACCTTTCATTCTTGCTTCTAATCTATCCATTAAAATTCTATTCATTTCTTGAACATCATGTTGAGTGAAAGCGTCGCCGGTATCCCAGCCAAAAGATTTTGTCAATTCTAAAGTATCAAGTGGATCATCAGATTGCTGCAATTGATAAAAAATTCTTTGTAGTGCTAATGCCACGCTATCATTTGGTGATTCACCTTCAGTTGGAATTTTATATACAGCTTTTCTAAAACTTTTTGTGAAGAAATAAGATTGTAAAAGAGAATTTAAATAACATGTAGCACCTTGATTTTTGAAACCGACAAATCCGGTTTCCTTTTTCGAATCGTAATCGATAAAATTATGCCATAAAACACCTGTTGGATCTTTCAAGATTTTAACAAAAGCGGTTATATTTAATTTATCATCAAAAACCAAAGGACCATTATCTTTCCTTGATTGATATAAAGATTTCAAATCAACAAAGTTTGAAAACCCCCAATCTGTAGCATCTTTATTAAATCTTTGATGTGAAGTATTTAATACATAATTTTTAGGATCTTTAGGATTTGATATAACCAAAGTGAATTGAGCACAAACGTACCAATTTGGATCCAATGGTTCTTCCTCGCCAGTTTCCTGGTTAATCTTGGTAGGTTGTAAAGGTTCTAAATACAGAGCTAAATGTTGATTTGAATTTCCCTTTGGGAACAACAAGATATTCCAATCTATACCGCCCACTTTAAAAGTAGGACCACGAACTTTTGAATCAGTTAGCGCTCTATATTCTTCAATTTTCCAAGTGTCATAACCTTTCTCCAATATCTCTTCATCCTCAATCTTTGGTAAAACCTGTTCAGATAAATGTACAAATTCATCAGGCAAAAAAGGATCAATTGAATTTGGCGAAGCCGTGGTGGATACCGTTGATTTTCTTTTTTTCAATTCAACAGACGAATCAGTAGATGAAGATAGTGGAGTATTTGAATCACTCATGATTTCATCAATCACTTCATTTTGATCATTTGAGATCTTGAGTGACATGATTAATCAAATGATATATTGTATGAGCAAGCGTTTCTATATTCAGCAGTTTTACTACCCTTCAATCTTTTTTTTAATTGATATTGTATGTACCCTGTTGTTTATATGTGTAATGTTTTGTTTTGGGTTGTACTTGGTTGTGAATCAAGTTCCGATGGCGTTAATTCAAAGTGACACCAAAGTAAAATTGTGGGATTGAGAATTCTATAGAACACACACACCCCTTTGAAGCAAGTTTAAAAAAAAAAACCACACAATTTACTTGCCTAGTTCAATGATACGAGTTGACAACAAGCACAATTCATGTACTATCTCTTTCAATTAATTAAATAATCAATAAAATCAATAAAGTTTTATCTGTCAAAATTAACAATTGACTATATCTGTTTAGTTCATCGCTTTTTTTTTTTGGTATTGTGGGATTTTAAACCAGAAAGGGGATTTTGGTTTTTTTGGATAATACACAAGTTAACACGTTATGTAATCAAAGGGTGTTTGATTATATAATGCGAAAGCAATCAATAACAAAGAGGAAAAAACGTAAAACACAAATAAAATCTGAAACGAAATAGGAGCGCAAAGGGTTCGAAATGGTGTTTCTGGAAGTATGCGGACCCCCCCCCCCCCACGTATCACACCCACGTATTTTTTTCAACAGTTTCCATTAAACATGTATAGAATTCTATACCCACCCTGGGTGAATAAAAAGTAAAAAAAGAGAATATGTCAAATATAGTTTATTCAAGAAATTTAGTGGGTTTCCTTATTGTATTGTTAATTGTGTCAAAGACCGTCAATCTATTTTCTCTAGGAATAATTTGAGCATAGATGTGTATATACTATATAAGGATTTGGATTTTTATGATGAGAATAGATATGAGTTTCACCATCTAGATCCATTTCCAGATGTTAGCTTTCTATGTCAGATGATGGCTCAAACTTTACCATTCACCCCATATAAACTCAATCTTCATTTTGAGAAAAAAAAAACAAAAAAATGTCGTAGATTAGTGTAGAAATTCATCTTTAATTTTAATCAGCCCATTTCTCACACAATCTTAACGTTTCGGAAAAACTTGGAACACATTTCATAATAAGCCGTTCTACATGGAACAACTTAATGGAAGGAAACCGTTTTCGTAAGGGAAAACCAAAATTAAGGCTTTTAGGTATAGGAGTCCTAAAGTTTTTTTATATTTGAATGCACTTTATATTTCAAGACAAGTGCATTGTTAACTGGGTTGAGACTACAACTAAGAGATGTATCGCGAAAATCTACAACAGCAAAAAAAGATTATGGAGTCTGGAGATGTATCTGTGAGGCAATTGTGGTTGATCAAAGACTAACAACGAGTAACTGAACCTTCATATAGAGAACCTGTAGTTCAACTGAGTAAAGAGCATCAACAATGGTAATATACCGTGGATGCCCATAGCTCTACATTAATAACTGAAATTCCTAGAGGCGTTACTATAGAATGATATCTATGCATTAGAATTGGCTGATGAATTCTAAACCCCATGTAATAGTTAAAAAACACACATAGCTGGAGATTAGCGTAACATCCAAAATTATCAATTGGATCAACAACAACTTCAATACAAGCAAAAAAAAACACAATAACTTTATACACCGTATATCAATACAACTGTGTAATTGCTACTCATGATGTTTAAACATACTTTGCTTCTAGCAATTGAGTTGTTTTTCTTTTCCTTAAGGACCGCCGAACCCCCTGGGCAAAGATTTCCGCTTAATTTTTTTTTTCTCTCTCTACTGTACCCGCGAAACACTTTCCAGTCCGCAAAAAGAACCAACTACAAACCGGATTAAACTGGACACAATTTTATCAAGTTTATTGTCAATCAAATCATAATGTAAATGATGTTGTAGTAAATCCGTATTATTCAAATTAATTATTCAATATATGTTTGATTATTCATCACTTTATTCACTTAAATCACTTAAGATTATGCGCTTATGCCGGCTGCAAGAGTCAAAAAGAAACTCTACAAGCAAAAAAGCATTGTAAAATTGAGAAAATGCACCATTTGATGTCAAATTTGTATACGAACCAACTGATCTTAGCTTCTTTTTCGTTAGGTACAGGACCTCTCATCTGATACACAATTTACACACAAAAGTGGGATGTGCCTTCTGCAAGTAAATTATTGTTACACAATGTGCTGATGGTTTTTCATATACTACATGCTTTTTTTGTCCATAGGGGGGATTGATACCCAAGTATAAAAAAACTTCAATTCCCACCTTCAATTCAAATTAACTTTAAAGATTTGTTTTAATTAAATCATCAAGTTCTTTACATTACAAAAGACTTTTATAAACAAGCTTACAACAAACAACAAAAAAAACTACAATGTCTGATATTACTTTGGGTCGTTATCTTTTTGAAAGATTGAACCAAGTTAAAGTTCAAACAATTTTCGGTTTACCAGGTGATTTTAATTTATCCCTTTTGGATAAAATTTATGAAGTTGATGGATTAAGATGGGCTGGTAACGCCAATGAATTGAACGCTGCTTATGCCGCTGATGGTTATTCAAGAGTTAAAGGTTTATCAGCAATCATTACCACTTTTGGTGTTGGTGAATTATCCGCTTTGAATGGTATTGCAGGTTCATATGCTGAACACGTTGGTGTTTTACATATCGTTGGTGTTCCATCAATCTCATCTCAAGCTAAACAATTATTATTGCATCACACTTTAGGTAATGGTGATTTCACTGTTTTCCACAGAATGTCACAAAATATCTCTCAAACTACTGCTTTCATCAAGGATATTAACTCTGCTCCAGCTGAAATTGATCGTTGTATCAAAGAAGCTTACATTTTCCAAAGACCAGTCTATTTAGCTTTACCAGCTAACTTGGTTGACGATTTAGTCTCTTCAGATTTATTACAAACTCCAATTGATTTATCATTAAAACCAAATGACGAAGAAGCTGAAAATGAAGTTGTTCAAACCGTTTTAGAATTAGTCTCAAAGGCTGAAAATCCAGTTATCCTGGTTGATGCCTGTGCTTCACGTCACCAAGTTAAAAAGGAAACCAAAGCTTTAATTGATGCTACTCAATTCCCAACTTTTGTTACCCCAATGGGTAAAGGTGCCGTTGATGAACAACATCCAAGATTTGGTGGTGTCTATGTTGGTACTTTATCTAAACCAGATGTTAAAGCTCAAGTTGAAAATGCCGATTTAGTTCTTTCAGTTGGTGCCTTATTATCAGATTTCAACACTGGTTCATTCTCATACTCTTACAAGACTAAAAACATTGTCGAATTCCATTCAGATTATATCAAAATTAGAAACGCAACCTTCCCAGGTGTTCAATTCCATTCAGTTTTGAAAAAATTAAGTCAACAAATTGGCCCAGTTGTTAAAGATTATAAACCATACCCAGTTCCATCATTAAAATTAACAACTTCTCCAGCTGCACCAGAAACTCCATTAACTCAAGAATGGTTATGGACCAGATTATCTTCATGGTTAAAAGAAGGTGATGTCGTTATCACTGAAACTGGTACTTCAGCTTTTGGTATTGTCCAATCAAGATTCCCATCAAACACTACAGGTATTTCTCAAGTCTTGTGGGGTTCCATTGGTTATTCAGTTGGTGCTGCTTTAGGTGCAGTTGCCGCTGCTGAAGAAGTTGATAGAGAAAAGAGAGTTTTATTATTCGTTGGTGATGGTTCATTACAATTAACTGTTCAAGAAATCTCAACAATGATCAGATGGGGTTTAACTCCATACATTTTCGTCTTGAACAATGCTGGTTATACCATTGAAAGATTAATTCACGGTGAAAAGGCAAGTTACAACGACGTTCAACCATGGGATCATTTAGCTTTGTTGAAAACTTTTGGTGCTAAAGATTATGAATCCATTAGAGTTTCCACTACTGGTGAATTTGATAAATTAGCCAACGATAAAGCTTTCTCTAAAAACTCAAAGATTAGATTAGTTGAAATTATGTTACCAGTTATGGATGCTCCATTAAACTTGGTTAAACAAGCTCAAATTACAGCTGCTACCAATGCTCAACAATAGAGAAGTGTGCATTGAAAGAAATGAAGTAATGAAGAATGACTTGAAAAGCAATATATTGTTATATTTTGGTTTTTTAAAATATTAAGGGTATTTAAATTAATAGTGTTTATAGATAAATTCATGATTATGAATTGAAACTCATTGTAGAGAAGCATCAGCTGGTGACATAAAAACTTTTATTATGGGGAAATTATTTGTTTTGGGACACATGTCTTTTTCCTTAGTAAGCTTATCGGACAATAGAATGGATAACATGTGGGCACAATGGTACAACTGATGATCCAATTGATAGAGAGCAAGTGGTATGCAAACAATTGTATGTAAGAGCTTTGGCATTGACAATATTTGGAGCTTGCTTATAGGTTTCATAATACCAGATGCAAAATTTTAGAAATTATTAAACCTTTAATATGAAATCTACAAAAATTTAAATCAATATCATAATACTTAAAATTTAATTTACTTAACCTTCACTAATTGTTTTCATTGTAATCATGGTGTTTAACATCTAAACCTTCTTGAATACCAGGTAAAGTATATAACTTTTCAACCCATTTTTTCAAATTTGGCCACTCGTTAATATCGAGGCCAATACGGTCATAATTTTTAATCCAAGGGAAAGCGGCAATATCAGCAATATTCAAATGATCACCAACTAACCAACCATTGTTTTGTTTTAATCTAATTTCGAAAACACCAAAGACACGTTTGGTCTCCTCAAGGTACCTTTTTTTACCATATGGGACATCTTCTTTGGCATAGACAACAAAATGGTTAGCTTGACCTTGGTAAGGACCGTGACTTGCAACTTGATAGATCAACCAGTTCAATTGATCCCAGTATAATGGATGATCAATACCATAGTAATATTTATGATCTTTATCATATTTTTCACCAAGATAGAGCAAAATGGATGCGGATTCAAATGTAATTATTTGTTTCCCCTCAGAGTCAACATCACTTAAAGTTGGGATACGACCATTTGGATTGATTGCAATGAACCAAGGTTCTTTTTGAACATTTGTACTGATATCTAATCTAGTCAATTGATAGTTCAAACCTAATAGCTTCAAATAAATTGTAGCCTTTTGACCATTTGGAGTTTCAAGAGAGTAAAGCTTCAAGTATGGAGCTTTCAAATCTTTTGGATGTTGAGGATCCGCTAAATCTAAATTAGTTGACATTTTTAAGTATGGATTCGTATGGAATTGTCTTGTTGATTGTCTAGTTGATTGTAAAGTAGAGTGTAAAACTGATTTATACTTTAGGGGTTGTTTATATAGTTGGGATTTAGGTATTAGTAATCTTGTAAAGTTTATAGACTTGAGCCACAATGACATTTTTTTTATAGAGATTTTAAATTGTGATGAGTAAGTGAGAGTATAAGTATGATATATATATATACTGATAACTTGCTACTAAAAAACCCTTTGTTTATTAATCAATTATTATACAAAGTACTGACACAATTTATTGGGTTTTGTAAGCACGGTTATTAGGGCTTCGGAGTTGAATACAAATACAGTATTCCGTTATTATTTTTTTTTTTGGGCTTCCCAGCACCTAGGTTTGAAAAAGTCTCTTTGTCTCTCTAACTCTGCCTAGGGGGAAGTCTTCTTCTGCCTAAATCAATAGTCTGTGTGTGTTTTTCCTTCTCTCTCATTGACTGTGATTATTCAAATTCGCGAATTGTACCTGAGTTTTGCGATGTGCGTATGTGATTTACAGATTAAGCAAACAACAGGAACAGGACATTAAGGAACATTACGAAGGCTGTGGTTGTTGATGTGTTTTAGTTGATTTGATTGCAAACAGAATTAGTACTCTGCCAATAAGTTCATTTAATAGATTACAACGTTTTACTTCAACGTTTATCAAAATTAGTTAATCAAAGACTTATACCGAATATTATATCTAATCCCTGTAGATTCAATAAACGTTTCCACGATGACTATAATCACCATGCATTCGAATTTAATATATCATTTATATAAATCAATAGATATAACAGAGATATCGTAACGCACTAAATTTTCCTTTAGATCCACCCATTTCTAGATAATTTTAATTGAGGCTGTCCATTCCCAGTTCAAAAAAAAAATTTTAGCACCTTGTTGAAAACTACTTCCCACCATTTTATATATAAATCATAGACACACCACAGCTGATCATTTCATTAAAACAATATTAAGAAAATTTCGAATATTGTAATTTAAACAATAAGATCAAAAAGATCAACAAGATTCAAAAACTCAAATAGCCAAGATTAAATCAAATCATCACTAGACTTTGTGAAAGTGAGACTTAGTGATTTTGTATTCATTTCATATATTTTCTTTTGTCATTTCACTTCCTTCGCTAAAGTAATCAGAAAGGCCCCCCCAAAAAAAAAAAAAAAAAAAAAAAAAAAAAATAAAGTTAAATTTCTTCAATTTCAGAATAAAACTGATCATTATCAAAAAACTAAAACCAATAAAAGTTTTATTATAGCAAATACAAAGTAACCACTAGAATCAGTTTTATTATCAGCTAAATCACTTGTTGAATCCTTCAAGGCCCTACAAACCATTACTATAGACATAAACCACACAGGGCGGGTTTCGTTTTTAGCTGTATATATCTGTTGATTGTATTCGGTGTCAAGATTTGATTAATCCATTGGCTTAATCATATTCATCTATTGCTATCATATTGCTATCATAGTGGTATAATATTGTTATCATATCGGTATAATACTACTATAACACACTCAAGATCAACGGTTCAGTTCATTTCAAATCAAATATAACCTAAACCAACACAGCGGTACATCGATTTATACACAGCGGCTAGCTCAAAGATGGTTTCTATTGTTAGATTATCATACCAGAGGATAGTACATCAACTATCTGTATTATTACCTGTGAAGCAACTAAAGTCGTTATTCATTGGATTAATCTTAATAATCTTATTATTCCAACTGTTTTTACTAAATAAAAACCATGGTCTTGTGAAAATTGGTACAGGGAATCAACCAAAAAGTGAAATATTGATTGTGGATAAGACAACTCCAGTTTCAACTCATTACAAACATTTGTTAAATAAATATTCAGAGAATTTCCCAACTTTACCTTTCAATAAGAAATGTGATTTATATTTTGATGAATTATATAAACAAAATGAAGATTGGGAAGTTGTTGACGTTTCTAAAAATCACAATAAAGAATATAATAAAGAAGCTTTCAACTATGAAAAATTCATTAGAGATAAAATTGAAGAATATAAAAAGAAAAACGATAATAAAGAACCTTCAGATGGTAAAAAAGCTGAATTTGAACTAGAATTTCAAAAAGTCGTGGAAGCTACAACAAATGCTGAGCAAGGTATGATCGATGCAGTTACACATCTTAGAGTATTTGGTAAATGTTATTTGAATGATCAATCATATTCAAGTTCAATTTTTTCAAACTGGATAACAGATAAAGAAGCTAAGAAGCAAGATGACGAAAAAATCGATATGTGTTATGATATAGAACAAAGATTATTCCCTTGGTTAAGTAGAGAGTTACCTTCTTTCAAAAGATGGACTGGTGATACTGTGATTGGTATCCCTAAAATGTCTAAATATGTTGATGAAACTTATGATGACGAGGACGATGATTTATCATGGAGTGCTAAATCTGAAAGTGATAATAACAGTGAAAACAAGGATGAATCCGGTGATGATAAAGAAAAAACTCCTCAAATTACAAAAGTTGATAGATTCAGCTCAAAATTTGGTAAAAGATATGATAGAAAAGATTGCTTCTTAAACAAATGGAGATCAATGCTTAATGGTAAAGGTATTGTTCTTTCAGCTGCTGATAAATATGAAAGTGATTTAATTGGTTTACTAAGAATCCTTAGAGCTTTAAATAATAAATTACCAATTCAAATCGTTCATAAAGGTGATTTAAGTGAAAAAGTTCAAAAAAATTTGATTAAAGTTGCAAGAGCTGATGATGTTCAAGTTCCTAAATATCTCTATGAAAAAATAAGACATCATTCACCTCAAAATTTCCCAAAACAAGAAATTTGGTTCGTTAATGCTAAAAGATGTATTAGACCTGAATATAGAGGAAATTTCAATATGTATGCTAATAAATTAATTGCATACCTTTTCAATTCATTTGATGATATCTTATTAATGGATACTGATTCAATTCCATTAATTAAACCTGCTGAATTCTTCAAAAGTGGTCCTTATAAAAGAACTCAAACAATTTTTTTCAAAGATCGTTATAATATGGAAAAAGTTTCTAAACATGATTCTCAATATTTTACAAGATTAATGCCTGATAAGATTGATGAAAGCTTATTTACAATTCCTAAAACAACAAGTCATACAAAGGATAATCGTTATATTAAAAATCAATTCCGTCATGTTATGGAAGCTGGTGTTGTTGGTATCAAGAGATCAACTCACTTTATTGGTATTCTAACATCGATTCAATTAAATTTCTGGACAGCTACAAATTCAAGAATTTGGGGTGATAAAGAATTATTTTGGTTAGGTCAGTCAATCAGTGGTAATGAAAATTATGAATTCAATAAATATGATGTTGTTGCTGTTGGTGAATTAACTCCAATGGAAGAAAGACCAAGAAATACTATTGCTCATGAATTATGTTCTACTCATCCAGGTCATCTAAGTGGTGATGATGATTATACGCTAATGTGGATTAATTCAGGTATGAGATTTTGTAAAGTTGATACATGGGAAGGTGATATGAACAATGATCGCATGAAGCATAAAGCTAAAGATGCTAAAGAATTGGAAAAATACTATAAGAATCCTGTCAAAATCAATGCAGCTTTAATTCCTCCTGGCGGTGATCGTTCATTACCAAATGATAAAGAAGAACCTGCATTTGGTTGGATTATGACTCCTCCTTGTAAAGGTTATCTATGGTGTGCTTATGATATTTTGGGTGGATCAACAGATCCAAAAGATCGTGGTGCATATGTTGAATATGATAATATTACAGAATATAAAAATGAATATTTAGGTAAATTATGGTTAAATCAAGATCTTGTTGATTTAAGTAAATATGATAAAGCTATACAGGAAGATCAAGAGAAATTAAAAGAAAAGCAAAGATTAGATGAAGCTAGATTACAAAAGGAAAAAGAAGAAAAAGAGCAACGTGAAAAGGAAGAAAAGGCTAAAGCTGAATCTGAGGCAAAAGCTAAAGCGGAAGCTGAAGAAAAATCTAAACTTGAAGCTGAAGAAAAAGCTAAAGCCGAAGCTGAACCAAAAATTCAAATTGAAAACGATCCACAAAAAGAACAACCGCCAGCTAATGATGTAGCTGTCATTTAATCAACATCTACAAAAGCTCATTTATTCAAACCAACATATAGTCATCTTTGCATAGTTAAAAGTCATTATGTAATTTTGTGTTTTTTTTAATTTGTTACATTTCAATGTGTCAAGCATGAAAACCTATTCATTTATACTAAATTGAATAAATTTAGTATAAATGCTTTGTATAATAATTAGTCAATTGTAATTTCATTTTTCAGTTCAAACAAAATCTGTAAAACTACAATTATTTTTCTTTCATAAATATAAAACGTGAATTGTATTTTGACTATGTAACAAATTTTTTAAAGATTCTTTTTTAATTTCATATTAACCATTAATTTGTGAATTAGTGAATGCTATAGATCTTTAAAATTGACTGTGATTTTTCCCTTTGAATATGATATATAAAGTTAATAGAAAACAAAAAACCAAACTTATCTAGTTTGGTAAATCTTGAGGATCTGGGTTTGAAATCCAGTGTTGACCAAAGTAAGGAATTTTTTGGAAGAAAGTAGTTTGGAAAATTGGAATACCTTCAGCAAAGACAAAGATACCTGTTAATGAAGTAGCACCCCAAAATGTTAAGTTTGGTGTATATTGTAATAAATTTTGTAAATTTAATTTACCTAAATGTGGTAAAGTTTTGTAAATTGGTTTAGCAGCGTACTTTTGATGAAGTTAGTTTTCATTCCCATTTTGTGTTGTATGATACATCACATTGACCTAAGGAGTCTCGTATTTAACTTACTCTGACCATTTTATCGATGTATAGTGTATAAATTTAATGATGGGATTAAGTCAAATTTTGTTATAGTGTGAATATGCTTTTCAATTATTTTGATTATTTTGTTGAAATTTGAAAATGAGTTTTTGCGATTGGCTAGGGAAAGGATGATTATGTAATGAAAATTGAGAAATACTCACGTGATATGTACCGTGACTAATGTATTTTTTCGAGAAAAACAATTAATCACGTGAGAGTTCATATGACTAAAAAATTTTTCGCTCTCTCAATCTTTATTTAGAAATAAAATGTATGTATGAAATAAGCATTGACGTAAGTACATAACTAAAAACTGGGATAAACTCTGGGCAAATTAATGTCTATTTATGGAGTCCTAAGCTACATCGTTTACTAGACTATAAAACATTCCATCTATCTATTGTCCTTAATTCATTGTTCTCTGTTTAGCTTCATATCCCCTTTATTTTGTTTTTTAGTTTTGTTTTTGTTCTTTGATAGTACTACCCATTGCTACCCCTGTTATCAGTTGAGTAGAGTTATTTTTTCCATATTTAATAGATAAAATTGATAAATGGAGGTCTTGTGACCCAAGATACGCGCAAAGATTATTTTATTACGAGTTTAGTAAAATGTCCCAGTTTTTTTTTCAACATTACTATAGGAAAGGTGAAGCAAAAAAACTTTAAATCCCACCCATTGAGGACAAATTTCGTAGTTGAATCAGTCTTAACCTTTTATAGTGAAGTGGTCCCACCAAGTCCCATCTCATGAACCTATGCAGATTGACGTACCAACTTGTCCAGGTCCGCAATTCCAGGTCTTTTTATAGGCAGTCTCGTTTCTTTTTGCTGGGACTTGGACTGAATCAATTTGTCTTTTTGTCAAAAGACAATTTACTGATTTTGTTTTTAGCATAAATTTCCGTTTCCATACAAAAGTTATAAAATTTGATCTTGATGAATTGAATTTTGTATTGTATTGTTTCCTAATCTTCTTTCATATCCATCTTAAATTTCTCATTATTAAAAGGGGGAACGTCCTAATAAGATTTTGGTAGGTTCTGAAATTGGTGCTTGTTTCGAGGTTTGAATCGTACTAAAGGTTTATCAAAATTGATTCACCATTTAACTGTTGTTGGCTGTGGTTTTGGTGAAATTTTAATTTGTTCCTACATTCTATAAAATATTTAACTGTTGTGAAGTGAACTTTGATTTTATTTTAAAATCTTTAGTATCATTATAACTGTTAGCTTGATTCAAATTTTAATATTGGCTAACTCTAGCATTTTGCATTTTGCATTGGTTGTTTTAAATCTTAATGGCAATACTCATACAATATATATATACAATAATATTACATCATGTCTAAAAGGTTACTGAATACAATCATTTCCAAACCAATTGGTTATATGAACAATATATTACAATCAACTAATGTTGCCTTCCAAAATATACCAAATGCAAATAATTTCAACTATCAAAAGCAACAAAATGTCTATTTCAAATCCAAAATTTTGGTATTGATTGGATTAATCTTTCTCGGTTCAAATTTGTTACTATCAAGCTTAATATTCAACATATCAAACTATAACGATTTTGTGGAAATCACTAAAAATCTAGACTTGTATTTGAATCTAAACAAAAAGTTTTTCCAAAGTAAAGAATTCTTGAGTCATTTCAAAATACCATCAACACATAAAGATTCATTCATAAATGAGAATCTTGTGCATCATGAGTTTACTCAAAATTATTCAATTTCTGCATATTTATCCCATATCACCAATGTGTATCAACATGAAGATAATCCAGAAGAGTACTTGCAAAACCATAAAATTGATTTCCATTGGGGTGATTGGGTTGACTTGGCTCCAGCAACACCATATGTCAAGACCTATAAAGATATCTTGCACAAGATGGGCAACAACGAATCAGAGGTTTATCAATTCATTCGCAAAATGTGTTATGATAAACTATACGATGCTAAAGATTCTTGGTTAGATCAGGAAACTTACCAACAAAAACTATTCGTTACTGAGCACTTACAAGACATTGGTATCTGTTCGGCAATCTATAAATACTATTACGCAACAATTCCTGAAAGAGTTGTCTTGGAAACAGATTTTAAGTACTTTGATATGCCAGTTAACCAAGTTAGAAGAAAAGATCCATTTGGCATTGACGGGTTATCCAAAATTTACTATAATACCAAAAGCGAGGTTTCCTCATCACAAGTTGCTAATTTCAATCCTAATGATCGTGATGTACTCGTCGATAATTTACGTCATGTTTACTATGAAAAGGGTTATAAACCTGAAGATTTGAGCTTGAAGCCAACATTATCACAACCTCAAGAAGATTTCAAAAAACCTGATGTTCCTGCATTGCTGAAGACTTATCAAGAGATTCAAAATCCAAGTCGTGAAGAGGAAAAATACTTAAATTTCTTGAAATATTCAATTGATAACGTGGAGAAAGCTGATAAGTTCTATTTCATCTTCCCTTTCATTCAAATCGATACCAAAGCCGAATTGCATCATTATAATTTCCCTTGGATCAAACATATCATTTCACACGAAGAGCGTATCCAAGTTATTCATCATTTGATCAGATCATGGTTCAAATTTGCCGAACACGCTCATATTGTCTCTTGGTTCAACTATGGTAACTTGATTGGTTGGTACTTTAATGCCCAAAACTTACCATGGGATAATGACGTTGATGTCCAAGTTTCAATTCAAGATCAGGATAAAATCGGTCGTTATCATAATAATACTTTGGTTATTGAAAATCCAAAATTAGGTGATCATTTGTTTTGGCTACAGACAAATCCATTCTATATGCAACAAAAGGATTCTCAATTTATCGATTCAAGATACATTGATGTCAAGACTGGTATTTATATCGATATCTCAGCATTGTGGGAATCTGAAAAACCTATTCCAAATGATATCAAACCAAAAGAAGGTGAAATCGCATTCCATTGTAAGCATTACAATTGGTTTGTCTTTAGTGATATTTTCCCATTGAGAAGAACAATCTATGAAGGTGCTCAGGCTTATATGCCAAATAACATTGAAGGGATTTTGGAAAGATTTTATGGTAATAAAGCTATTAATAACTGGAATATTTTCGATCATAATTGGCAACCTGACATTGGATTATGGGTTCCTAATCAAATATGTGAAATGAATTCGGTTCCAAAAACTGAAGATAGATTTGACTCAAACGGTGAATTAACTCTATATGGTGCTTGTAATAACACAGAACTATGGGAAGAATGGAAAAATGCTAAACCAACTTATGAATTACATAAAAAGGAACACGAGGCAATAAGAAAAAGTGAAGATAACGCACAATTTAGTGAGAAGGATCTGGATGTCTTTAGAGTTTTCAAACATGAAGATTATAGATAAATATTCATCAACATAGACTAAGACGTTAGTCACTTAATTAATAAAATGTACATTTGTGGTTTTTTTTCAAGTATCCCCGTCGTAATCAGTTGTCGTTAATTCATTATATATATGTATACATCTATGTATATGTGCCATGTCATGTGCACACGATATCTAGTACTGTTGTATCAAATAAAAAATCAAATCCTATAGACTGATTAATTTTAGATAAATCTTCATTCCAAACAATATTGAAATACTTCAAGACTTTCAAAGCTAAACTGGAATTGATCTTTTTCGCCATTCTCAAAAAGCATTGGGTCAAAAATTCACGTTGATCTAAAGTCAATGTCGAGCTACCACAGACAAATAAACACCAAATTGACACTATGGCACCACTATTTTCTGGATCAGACTCAAGTTTAACATTTTGACAATATTTAAATTCTTCAATCATATGATTGGTTATTGGTTGTAATTCTTCGATTGTAGTGTTCCAATCCACAATTTTCCTCAAAATGATGAAACATGCCAGTAAATGAGTTTTGGCAAAGCTTACATTAACCATTTGTCCATCGGTCTCGGTTGATATTTGTGAAACTTTAGCCCATTCTTGCTCACATTCATTTTTCAAAATTTGGGCAGTTACTAAAACATCATGTGTAATTGAATGTTTTAATAATCGACAAAGCCATGCTGCCTTAGCACTAATTTCTAAAGCTTTCGAACTGACTCCAAGCATCGGATGATTTGTCCAATCATTCCCACCAGGTACTATATCCATCTGTAGAAAATCTGACAATTGATCAAAAAATTCAAAAGGAGACGGCACTTGTCCCTGTGCTAATTTATCGTGATGACACAACATTAGAGTCAATGGGTAATTGAACACAAAATATTCACTAAGGACTTTATCCAAAGCTGTGGGTATACCTTGAGCTCTTATTTTACGTTTTTTCAATATTTCATACGCAGCACTAAGATGCGATGCACTCTTTGTAGCATTTAGGCCAATGTTTTTATCTCTCAGACATAAAGTTTGTAGTAGTTGAACAGCAATGAATAAATGATCTTCACAGCCTGTTGGTGAATTTCGTAAATCTTGAATCAATTGATTCACACAACTGACATATTTGTCATAAGCCAATTTTTGATACTCATCATTGTTAAAACAGAGAAGTGTAGCACCGCACGCTAAAAAAATTTCTCTCACAGTGTTATTGGTAGCAGCATAGGGTATTATCAAAGTTGAAGGTAAAAAAGAGTCGTCCAGCTCGTGAGATGAAGTGATTGATGGTAAAAATTTATCTATGAATTTGTTGTAACAAAGTTGATCATCATGATTTAGAACAACCTCGGGTATCGTATAATTATTCGCTGGCTTGATAGGCTCATCTATACTTGATAACAAGTTATCCATCTTGCTCAGATCAATGTCTATTGAGGTCTGTGGTGGTGCCTCAATCTTGTTTTCCATTTGAATATTCAGCAGCTGATCAACCAACACTATACTATCACCAGGAGGTACTCGACCGTCAGTGATCGAATGGATCTCAGTAGTACCTGGTGAATCATTCACAGTGTCTGTAGCTTGTGTAGAAGCGGCAATAACTACTGGAAGTGGTGACATGTTCCCATTTGCAACGACATGGCTCGGCCATTCACATATCAGGTCCATCTTGATACAGTTTCCACACGTTGGTTTAGCTTCATCACACTTCTTTCTTCTCTTTTTACAGCTAAGGCACCCATCAAGCGATTTCTTAAACTTCTTTCTGGCCCGTCTCTGCTTCAAAACACCAGCATCTTCAGGCCCTTGGAATTCCAAAATCTGTTGATACTGATGATACGTCTCGCCAGAGCCCATCTTTCGAAATGGAGCGTACCTTGAGAGATGAATATAGCCTTAAATTTTAGTTCAGCTCTCAAAATTACCGTCGGTGATGGGTTTCATGCTGCACTAAGAAAAAATTTTGACTCTTTGTATATCAAAAGTCAAATCGGCCTTTCAAATGAGCGCGCGTTGTCCTATTTAGGACAACGCTTGTAATCAGCCAGACTAACCGTTTTACGGTTATATTCTAATGAATCAGCTATTGTTATTCAACTGATAAGTGAATTGGGGGATTGTTATAATAGGGGGAAAAATAAGATATATAAAGGGATTGCTGCTTTTCACACTAGGAGTCTGAACTCGATAGCTTTAATTTAACCCCAGAGAACACATCAATAAATATGTCCACAACAACAACAGCAGAGACTAAGACACAACAAACACTCAAGTTGAGCTCCAATCCTGCTCTCTCACTGAAGATCGAGCCGAATAGATTAATCAACACGATTCATGAAACTGCTAATTTTGGTGCCAAATTTAAATGGGGGCCTTTATCAACAGATACTGGCGTGTGTAGATTAGCTCTAAGTGATGAAGATAAGAAAATTAAGGATTGGTTTATTGCAGAGACTCAAAAACTTGGCTGTGAAGTTAAAATTGATGATATTGGGAATATCTTTGCCCTTTACCCAGGTGAAAATAACGATGCCAAACCTACAGGTATGGGATCTCATTTAGATACACAACCAACTGGTGGTAGATATGACGGAATCTACGGTGTGCTATCCGGTTTGGAAGTGCTGAGAACTCTGAAAGAGAATAACTATGTTCCTAGATTCCCAATAATGTTGGTGAATTGGATGAATGAGGAAGGTGCCAGATTCCCAATGAGTATCATGGCAAGTTCTGTGTGGGCAGGCTTAGCATCTAAGGAAGATATATACAAGATGGAATCTGTTACTGATGATACACCTGTCACTGTGGAGCATGAACTGTTAAGAATTGGTTACAAGGGTGATATTCCATCAAGTTATGAATCAATACCATTGGCTGCACATTTTGAAATTCATATCGAACAGGGCCCAATCTTGGAATCAGAGAATAAAAAAATCGGTATTGTGGTTGGTGTGCAAGCTTATACTTGGTGGAAAATTCATGTTAAAGGTAAAGCTCAACATACTGGGACAACTCCTATGAATCTAAGAAATGATTCTTTATTAGCAGCTTCCAAGATGATTGTGAAGGCTAATGAAATTTCTTCAAAATACGAAGGTTTAGCAAGTGTAGGAATTATAAATTCCGGTCCAGGTGTCGTTAATGTCATTCCTGATGAAGTGTCCTTCACGCTGGATATGAGACATGTCAAAGATGATAAATTGACTCAAATGATTGAAGAGTTTCAAAAAGAGTTTGCCAAAATTTGTAAAGAAACTGGCGACAAGATCAAAGCTGAGTTTGAACATTTACACACCCAAAAGGCTACACATTTTAACGAACAATGTATCCAGTGTGTTCAAGAAAGCGCACATGAGTTATATGGTGCTAAAAACAGTAGAACAATCACAAGTGGTGCGGGTCATGACTCTTGTGCAACAAGTGTTAGATGCCCAACGTCGATGATTTTCATTCCGAGTAAGGATGGTGTTTCACACAATCCAGAAGAGTATAGCACTCCAGAACAAGTGGATGAAGGGTTTAGAGTTCTTTTAGGTGCGGTTTTGAAATATGATCAGTTGAGAACTGAGTGAATAGCAAGTTATGATAATCTAAAAAAATAGAGATGTTGTGTTTATGAGGATGTAGAGAGTTTATAATTTATTTGCGAGTTGATTTCGTATATAATGGGGTTGTTTTTAACTAGAATTGAAAGTCCAGAGGCTACAGAGCGGAAGCTATAATTTCCATATCACACTTATCACTATTATCATTATTAACTTTATTATTCCAATATTGGATTTAGTTCACCTAAATCATCAGTCATGTTGCTCTTTCCTCTTTTTACAAAATTTCCGATCCCCATCTTAGCTAAAACTTCACCGTCTTGATAAACAACTTCACCTCTTAACAATGTAAGCTTAGGCCAGTTTTTAATCTTTAGTCCTTCAAAAGCAGTATGATCAAACCTATGACCCAAATGTTCATTTTGCAAGTCATAATCCAATACCCCTTCAGGATGCCATATAACTAAATCAGCATCATAACCAACTCCAATATCTCCCTTGATACCATCGAGACCATAAAGTTTTGCCACATTAGTACTTGTTAGTTGAACAAATTTATTTGGTGTGATCTTACCAGTTGATACACCGTGACTCCAGAGTAATGGTAGTCTAGTCTCTACTCCTGAAAGACCATTTGGAATTTTTTTGTAATCGTTCAAACCTAATTTTTTACCTTTCAAGTCATCATAATTTGAAGGAGCGTGATCACTTGCAAATATGGTAATTGTACCATTTATTAATGATTCCCAAACAGATTCCAAATCTTGTTGGGAATCTCTCAAGGGAGGGGAACAGACATATTTAGCACCTTCAAATGGATCCATTTGACGATGATTATGATTATGACATGTTTTCATTAGTCTATTGGTTAAGAATAAATATTGCGGACAAGTTTCTGCAAAGATTGGAGTTTTTTCGGATTGAGCATGGTGGACATGATCCAATGCAATTTTGGAAGACATGTGAACGATTAATAATGGAATATTTATAATTTTAGATAGTTGTATGACTCTGTAAGTTGCTTCGTTTTCTGCTTCTTTAGGTCTTGAAACGGCATGGTAGTATGGGTCTAATAAATTTTTGGATTCTAATTTTTCATTCAAGAATTGAATCATATCAGAATTTTCGGCATGAATCATTTGAGTTATACCTAATTTCCGACATTGTAACATTGTTGTCAAGATTTGATGATCTGTAAGTTTCATGGAATCATAAGTAGTATAGACTTTGCATGAAGTTAACCCCATACTGACTAACTTAGGTAGTGATTCGAGTAAAGGAAGTGTTGGTTTTCTCACAATCAAATGAAACCCATAATCACAATAACAGTTACCCTTTGCCCTCTCCAAATAGCCAATGGTATCTTCAACTATTGAAGAATGAGATTCGTCATCTTTTTCATTTTGTAAAGAGAACGAAATTACCGAAGTAGTACCACCTCTTATTGCGATTTTGGTAGCGTGCTCAAAAGTGTCTGAATAAACAGAGTTTGGTTCTTCTAAATGAACATGTGGATCAATACCTCCGGGTGTTACAAAAGCCCCATTACAATTGATTAATTTTTCACCATCCAATGGGGAATTTGAAAATTTTGATATTTTACCATCGGTTATTCCAATATAAGTTGAGCTGTCTAGTATTCCAGAGCTTGTAACAAACTTCCCGTTATAAATCACAGTGTTGTAAATCATCTTTGTTTGAAAGCCATAAAATTTTGAACACCGGCGTATTCACTATCTATAATGAACTTTATACGTATAACCCAAACCGCCTAAATTTATAACTTTTGCAAGTGTAAATCAAACACCTCTCGAGGCAACACTATAAATTCCCAAAACGAATATATCTCCTGAGTGGAATAATCAGCTTCTCCCAAAATAATTTAAAATCACAAACCAAAAGTATCAAAGTTTAAAACTTCACGATAACAAATCTGGCGATATTATCAAGACCAAAAATGCACACTGATTTGCAAGGGAAAAGAACAGAACTCAAACCCTAAAAAATATCTCAGCTGGGGATTAAACTATCGGATATCTAATTTGTATTTCAGCTTTTGCAACAACCTTACCAGTATAACCAATATAATGAACACTTGAACAATTGATCAAACGGCTTTAGGTAAACGTTTCAACAATCTTCGATTATGTCAGCTTTGATAAAACGAGTGAGTGCGTATCAATGGGGATAACAGTGCAAAGGGCGGCTAATGGTATGTAGATGTTTTATGAATTTGTAGAATGGCACCATCAATGAATACCTCTTGTAAATAAGTGTAAAGTATTGAACTGTGTGTTTTTTTTTGGTAGGTTCGTTGAACCTCTACTGTGTATAATCACACTACCTAAATCAGACAGCGCCTGCTGATTATTGACACAATCACGAAGCAGAAGCAGATGTCAGTCATATCAAGTAGTAGAGTAGTGAATCATACGATTGAGTACTACCCACAATAACGTATCGTATCTCTTTCAAGACAGCATAAGGGTGCACTATCTTATCACAAAGATAAAATCCTAATCAATTCAATAAGTCCAACTAACATCGACTGTTTAAACTGAACTCACTATTAAAAGGGAAAGGTAACAATCAAACCTTTGCCCCCAAGACTCCATATATTCCGACCCATACTGATAGTTATAACTAGTCACGTGACTCACCACACACATACCCACACATACACACATACACCCCACTCCACTCCGCGAACTCCAACCAACCCAGAATTTTGTGGTACAGTACAATGTACCCCTCGGAATTCAACAATATAATTTCGCCGTGTTGTTTATCAGTTTTGCTCGTTTCCCATAAAATGCAACAAATTTCCTTATCGTTTTTTTTACTAAAAAATAATCTTTTTAGTTTGAATTCTGATTTGATTGTATGGTGAGAGGAAAACTTTATCAGTGATTTGTAAAATTACGTAACAATTATGAGCCAATAGAATCGCAGTATTCCACATACAACCAAGATCTTTACATTATAGACAATATATATACCACATATACACAATGATACAGTATACAGTATAATATACCCCAGTTGATCTGTCTCGATCATTTCCCCAATCTATAAACAGTAAGTGGCATTTTCTTTTGGTTTTTTATTTCTCAGTTCAGTTGGTGGCACACACACACACAAATTGATTGTCATTTTTTACGCACTTTAAAGGCTTATCATTGCTCTTATCAATTTACTTTGATTCCATTGAAAAGCATCAAAAGCTAATTATGTTTGATTATCAAAAAAACACACATTAGAAAAGTTTAACGATAATACGATGAGATTTAATTGACTCGACTCGACTCAAAACGTATATTGGAAATTTCGTGAATTAAAATTTAAATTAGGAGGTTTGCTATAAATATACTTGGATTCCCACAAAGATGATGGTTGGTGATGTTGGTGATAAACATGTACATCATACTCAAGTCAACAAATATACAATGACTGAATATGAAGATGACAAGAAACAACCTCTTGAACTTGATAATTTAGAAATTGATCAAGATGTAGGTACATCGTCATCATATGAACAATACCAAAAACAACAGCATAAAAATCCAATACAAAGATTTTTATACTTGATCTCATTACAAAAAGGTGAAAATTTAACTCTTAGTGAACAATTCTTAGTCAATAGAGATTTAGAACCTGTTAATAACGAAGCTGATAGACCTTGGAGATGGTGGCACTATGTGTTTTTTTGGATTGCCGATGCCTTTAACGTTAATACATGGCAAATTGCCGCAACTGGTGTTCAAGCTGGACTAAATTGGTGGGAAACTTGGATTTCCGTTTGGATTGGTTATACTTTTGTTGGTGTTTTCCTTTTCATTTCTCAAAGAGTTGGTTCTCATTATCATATTTCGTTCCCAGTTAGTTGTAGAACCTCATTTGGTACTTTTGGCTCCATTTGGCCAATCATTAATAGAGTTGTTATGGCTATAATTTGGTTCTCGGTTCAATCTTGGCTAGGTGCAGAATCTGTTGGACTTTGTCTAAAGGCAATTTTTGGCGCAAACGTTGTCAATAAAGTGCCAAATAAATTGGCAAGCTCAGGTACAACATCATTTGATTTTTTAGCTTATTTCCTATTTTGTCTATTCCAACTACCTTTTGTCTATACAAGACCTCAATCACTTAGACATTTGTTTACAGTTAAAGCTTGGACTTGTGCCACTGCAGGTATTGCATTTTTAGTTTGGACCATTGTTCGTGCCGGTGGTATCGGACCTGTTGTTCATCAAAAGACAACTTTAGAAGGTTCAGATCATGCATGGGCTTTTGTTAACTCAATGATGAACTGCATGGCAAATTTTGCAACTTTGATTGTCAATGCCCCAGATTTTTCAAGATTGGCTAAAAATCCTGAATCTTCATCAATTTCTCAATTTGTGGCAATCCCAATGTGTTTTGCTATAACTTCACTAATTGGTATCTTGGCCTCTTCTGCTTCAACGGCAATGTATGGTGAAACTTTATGGTCACCTTTAGATTTATTAGATCGTTATGTTAGTGCAGGTACACCTGGTGATCGTGCTGGTGTTTTCTTTATCGCTGCTGCATTCGCATTGGCTCAAGTTGGTACAAATATTTCAGCAAATTCAATTTCAGCAGGTACTGATGGATCAGCTTTATTACCAAGATTTGTAAACATTCGTCGTGGTGGATTCATCTGTGCAGCTATTGCATTTACCTTATGTCCATGGAATTTTTTCACAAGTTCAGCAAATTTTACAACTTATCTAAGTGCTTATGCCGTTTTCCTTTCATCTATTGCAGGTGTTATCGCTGCTGATTATTGTGTTGTAAGAAGAGGTTATATAAATGTATTCCATTTATATTCAAATGGTTCCAAATATAACTATAGTTATAACAAATTGGGTATAAATTGGAGAGGTTATGCTGCATACATTTGTGGTATCTTACCAAACGTTGTTGGGTTTGCAGGTGCCGTTGGTAACAAAGTTCCAATTGGTGCCACCTATGTTTATAACTTGTCATTTTTCACTGGTTATTTTAGTTCATTTTGTGTTTATTGTGTATTGGTTTATTTTTTCCCTGTTAAAGGTATGCCAGTTAAAAATTTCTTAACCGAAAAAGGTTGGTATGAAGAAACTGTTAATTATCAATGTGAAGATTTCATGAGCGAAATTCAAGAAGATCATCCAAATGATTACCAAAAACAAGGTAAATTCTTTTAGATTTTTTTTGTGTATTGTTTTATAGTATTATTGATTTTATATGTTGAGATGTTTATTGGTGTAGTTAAGAGCCCTAATTAAGTAATACGAGCCTAATTTTGCTCCCTCGGCATACGGAGTTAACAGGTCTTCCCTTCTTACCTCATCTCATCTCTGCCTAACTCAATTCTGCCTAGCCTTACCAGAGAGAGAGAGAAAAAAAAATTTCTCCGTACAGAAATTGACATCAGCAAAATTTTTACCTGATCCCAATGGATTTAACAGTCACAAAAATGATCTGTTGATATAGTATGACAAATGAAGTGTACTTCGTACTTCTATTCATCTGAGAACATGTTTCCAACTTTTACAATCACATGTATTGTTTATTCTCTATTGTGTATTGTCACATTCTCTGTCTCCACCTATCTGCTCAAGGTCCGTAGGCGTTAAACGGTCAAACGACAACTTTAACCTAAAACTCCGACGGATTAATTTTTAAACTTTATCAATTTAGTCCAAAAAGTGAAATACATTTAAACATCACAAGATTGACATAATAAAAGAGGAGCAAGCGACAGAGAAGTCCAGGAACAAGCCCCCCAGAATTAAATAATAGACTAATTTAATATACATTATCAATTATACTCCACGAACTATGATAATATTAACCCCATATTCAACTTAACACTACACAATCTCCTCTCTTTAGCTTCAAAATTGATGAAATGGAGTCGTTTCTTTTTCACGCGATGACTTTATGAGCGATTAATACTAACAACAGAAAAAACTTTTTACGTAATTAAGAAAAAACTCTACTTATATGAGAAAGCTCATTTCGTTTGAAATTTTACCTTCAAAGGCATATCAATATTGATTGCAGTATAAAAGGAGTCTCATATAAGCCCATATTGGTGATCTGCCATATTCACTCTTATCGATACAAATTTTTTTTTTTTCTCTTCAAGGCATTCTTATCTTGTGAAGTTTTAGCTGCTTTATCTTTGAGGAAAGAAAAAACGTCCCCTACTTGATATAAAAGTTCTGCAAGATCCATTAAATATCGTTTATTGTCACTGTTATCATCTTGGTTTAAACACATCACTGGTTTGAAAATGGCTTATGAATACAAGAAGGAGCCAATAGATGTTGATGTAGGTGGGTTGGAAGGTGATGCCGCTACTGGTACAGCATCATCACTAAATGAAAAGGAAACCCCAACCTCCTTCTCAGGCTTGAAATCAATGTGGCTCAAGTTTAATGATTTGATATCGCTACAAAAGGAATCAGATCTGACCATCAGTGAAATGATGATGTACAACGATGATCTAAAGCCAGTTTTAAACATTGAAGATCGTCCTTGGAATTGGTACAACTATATCTTCTTCTGGATTGGTGGTGCTTTCAATTTAAATACTTTCCAAATCGCTGGTACTTCTATTTCATTAGGTCTTTCTTGGTACGAAACTTGGATCGCTATCTGGATTGGTTACTTCTTGGTTAGTTGTGCTTACTACATTGCTCAAAGACCTGGCTCTCATTACCATATCGCTTTCCCAGTGGCTTGTAGAGCTACTTTTGGTACTTTTGGTTCAATTTGGCCAGTCATTAATAGAGTCGTTATGGCTATTGTTTGGTGCTCTACAATCACTTGGCTAGGTGGTCAATGTGTTCAATTAGTTTTGAAATCAATCTTTGGAGGTGACTTGGACACAAGAATTCATAATGGTATTCCAAATTCTGGGACTACAACTTTCCAATTCTTGAGTTTCTTCATCTTTTGGATCATTCAACTACCATTCATCTATTGTAAACCTCAAACACTACGTCACCTGTTCACTGTGAAAACTGTTATTTGTCCAATTGCCGGTATTGCATTCTTGGTTTGGACTATTGTTAAAGCTGGTGGTATCGGTCCAGTTGTTCATCAACATACCCAACTATCCACATCAGCTCACGGTTGGGCTTTTGTCACTTCTATTATGAATTGTTTCAACAATTTCTCAACTTTGATTGTTAATTCATCAGATTTTACAAGAGTGGCTAAAACTCCAAGATCTTCTTCAATTTCACAATTTATTGGTATCCCATTTGCACTTTCTTTCACTTCATTAATCGGTATATTGGCTGCTTCAGCTTCTACACCAATGTATGGTGAAACCTATTGGTCACCAGTTGATTTAATGAATCGTTATGTTGAAGAAGGCTCCCCAAAAAATCGTGCTGGTGTTTTCTTTATCGCTGCATCTTTTGGTTTAGCTCAAATTGGTACAAATATCGCTTCTAATACCATCTCTGCAGGTTGTGATATGAGTGCTTTGTTACCACGTTATATCAACATCCGTCGTGGTTCATTCTTATGTGTCATTATTGTCTTGTGTATTTGTCCATGGCATTTTTTTTCAAGTTCTTCAAATTTCACAACTTATTTGAGTGCTTACGCTGTTTTCCTTTCATCTATCGCTGGTGTTGTCTCTGCAGATTACACTATTGTCAGAAGAGGTTATATCAACGTTTTCCATCTCTATACAAATGGTGCAAGTTATAACTATTCATTCAACAAATTTGGTGTAAATTGGAGAGCTTTTGTTGCCTACATTTGTGGTATTTTACCAAACGTTGTTGGATTCGCAGGTGCAGTTGGTAATGACGTTCCAATTGGTGCTACTTATATCTACAATGTTTCATACTTCGCAGGTTATATTGTTGCATTTGTTTCATACTGTATCTTGGTTTACATTTCACCAATCAAAGGTATGCCAGTTAAGAATTTCTTAACTGAAAAAGGTTGGTATGAAGATTTTTTGGAAATTGAAGTACAAGATTTCTCAAAGGAAATTCATGCACCACATCCAAATGAATATAGCAAAGAGGGAAAGAAGTTTTTATAATCAACTATCAACTCTTCAATCATCCCAAACTAATATCGTGTGTCAGATTTTTTTTTTTGTTTTCTTTCACACATTCATTTTATCTGCATATAGGATTGTTTCATCTTACACAGAATTGATTCAATCATTTTGTATTATTGTTGCTTTTGTTTTTTATTGTTGTTTTTGACGTTGCTGATGTTAGACTCTTTATGATATTGTTTTATTTTTCTAGTTAAGTTTTTTTTTATAACTAATGCACACAAAACAATATCTGAAAAGAAAATACACATATAAGCCCTTCTAATAACCTTACAACTACGACTTTAAAATTTACGCTAATCATCTTGAATACGTTCCGTTCAGCATGTCATACGTTCCGTTGACTGCGTTTGGTTCTATTCAAGATGTTTGCGTTTTGGCTTATGTTGTGTAGGTTTGGGGGGTTTTGTGTCTCGTTTGGGCTTTGGGATCCTGATCCTGTTCATTAATAGGTCGTTGGGAATCAGGTTATGTTCCACAAGATTGAGAAGAGATGAAATCCATGAGACTTTCAGTGAACGAGAACTAGAGATTTAACTGATGTTTTTACCTGTGACTGATAAATAATAGGCACACACCAAGTAGTGAGATCACTATTCAAGATCAACTAGAACACACTTCACTCAGTCAACTATTCAAAAGGCATAAACCCTTTTCATTTCAGTCTTGTGAGGTTATAACAATTTTCCGGTACGAGCCGCACCGCATATATTATAATGTAAAATCCAATTTTCAGTCTTGTTTTTTGACAATTTGAAGGAATAGCTATATGATTCAGGTGAATCTGACTAGATATTCCGATTAATCATATTGATATTGAGAGTCTCCTCGACTTGTATGTTGTTTCGCTCTCAAATGACCCCAGAATAGTGCTTTATACTGGTAAGTAGATACAGATGGCATCGACAATAACTGTATGCTAAAATTTTTTTCGAGACTCACGCATAACAATGCATAAAAGCGGCCTTCGCTTTAGCTGATAGAAGGAAAAAATTTCAAAAATCAAGAGACTTTAGATGAGCAGGCAGCCAGTATAAAAGTGGGAATGGATCCTTCATTTGAGAGTATCTTTAGTTTATACTTTTGAGAGGTTATCTCAGATCACCACTGAAGATCACACTTCTAAAACAAAGCACGGAAACCACAAGAGCTGAGAAATGAGTATCGCCCAGTTCACAGATAAACGAGACGATGTTAGCATTGATACCAAGTCTGCGACTTCGCTAGACTCGCATAATGAAAAACCATTAGAGGTGAAGCCTAAAAAGCAGAAAAATTGGGCTTCAAGATTCTTAGAGTCAATTTCATTGCAAAAGGATTGTCAGTTATCATTATCAGAAAATTTCTTGCTGAATGAGGATCTTCAACCTGTCTTTGACAAGACTAAACGTCCATGGCATTGGTATAACTTTGTGTTCCTTTGGGTTGCAGAGTCGTTCAACATAAATACATGGCAAATTGCTAGTAGTGGTATTATTGCTGGCCTTTCATGGTGGGAAACTTGGATTTCTGTTTGGTTAGGATATTCGATCCTTGGTTGCTTTATATTTATCTCTCAAAGAGTTGGGTCCCATTATCACATCCCCTTCCCAGTGAGTGCAAGAACTTCTTTTGGTACTTTTGGCTCAATATGGCCAATCTTGAATAGAGTAGTCATGGGTTGTGTTTGGTATTCAGTGCAAGCTTGGCTTGGAGGTGAATCATTTGCATTAGTTTTGAAAGCTATCTTCGGCTCAAGTATTGAGCAGAGAATCCCAAATAAAATTGGAAATTCAGGAACTTCATCATTCCTGTTCCTATCGTATTTCCTATTTTGTTTGATCTCATTACCATTCATTTATTGCAAACCGCAACAAATCCGCCATCTATTCACAGTTAAAGCATGGACTTGTGCCATTGCAGGTGTCGCTTTCTTAGTTTGGACAATCGTGCGTGCAGGTGGTATAGGACCAGTTGTTCGTCATAAAACTTCATTGGAAGGGTCGGAGCATGCTTGGGCTTTTGTCATCTCTACAATGAACTGTGTTGCAAATTTTGCAACTTTAGTCATTAACTCACCAGATTTTTCAAGAATGGCATACTCACCAAATTCATCATCTTATTCACAATTAATTGCCATTCCTTGTGGATTTTCCATCACTGCTTTGATTGGTATCCTAGCTTCATCTGCTTCTACTTCAATGTTTGGCGAAACATATTGGTCACCTTTGGACTTGCTGAATAGATATGTTGAATCAGGTACCGCTGGGGACCGTGCCGGTGTGTTTTTCATCGCCTGTGCTTTTGTCTTAGCGCAAATTGGTACAAACATCTCAGCAAATTCTATTAGTGTTGGTACTGACGGCTCAGCGTTATTACCTAGATTCATCAACATACGTCGTGGTGGTTTCATTTGTGCAGCAATAGCATTTTGCTTATGTCCATGGAATTTCTTTACAAGCGCTTCTAATTTCACAACGTATCTGAGTGCTTATGCTGTGTTTTTATCATCTGTTGCTGGTGTCGTCGCAGCAGATTATCTCGTTGTCAGAAGAGGTTATATCAACGTCTTCCACCTTTACTCAAACAAAAGAAGGTATAATTATTCGTACAACAAATTTGGCATAAACTGGAGAGGTTATGCGGCATACATTTGTGGAATCTTACCAAATGTTGTTGGTTTTGCAGGAGCCGTTGGTAATGATGTCCCTGCTGGTGCCACTTACATTTACAACGTTTCATTTTTCAGTGGGTATATCAGTGCATTTGTTGTTTATTGTATCTTATGCTGGTTGAGCCCAATTCCTGGAATACCTTTGAAAAATTTCATGACCGAAAAAGGTTGGTATGAACAAAACATTAATTACGATGTTGATGATTTTATTGAATCCATGGGTAAACCTGATGATTTTGTCAGAGTTAGATGATTACTTGGGGTTTCAATAATATGTATATATAGTTATATAGAATTATAGAAAAACACTTGGTGCATAAAATGTATCACTTCGATAGTCAATCTCTCTACGCTTTTATTTTCGTGCTTTGTGTGCATTGAGTTGACTACGTTGTGTGCGTTTGGTTTGATTTCTTATTTGGTTTACAATTGTTTAGGGTTATATTTAATTCAGGATTTAGCATTTACGAAATAATTGTAGCTACAAAAAATAGAAGTGTGTCATCACATGTGTACATACAGAGATAAATTATATTAATATGTAAGCGAACGCATCAAGCGCATATAAAAGGGAAAAACAATAAAGAATATATTCATAATTTTGATTTATCAGAAACCAAATTCAAAGCAGCATTATTGATAACAACAGCATCGTTTCTATCAACTGATAAAGCTTGGAAAATAACTTTGTTACCTTGTTTCCATGCTTTGACTTTCAAGGTTTCACCTGGATAAAAGACGTTTGTGAAACGAACTTTGACTTCGTTGAAAGGACCGTATTTTTCATACAACTGCTTAACACTGATTCCGAATGTTGATAATCCATGAAGAATTGGTCTTGGGAAATTGGCTTTTTGAGCTAGTTTTGGATCAATGTGCAATGGATTGTAGTCACCGGACAATCTGTAAATAGCAGCTTGATCCGGTGAAGTCTTAACTGTAGCTTCGAAATCTGGCGCAGAGTTTGGAATCTTATTTGAGGAAGTTGCAAATGATGATCTTTTTGCATGAGCAATTTCTTTCTTGGCTTGCGCCTTTCTAGTGAAAGTTGTCATTTCATTGTAAAACAATTGTTCTCCAGAGTCAATGTCAAAAGTTTTGAAACCGGAAACAACCACTGCAGCTTTATCACCTTTGTTCTGCACAGCAATTGGATAAGATTCGGTACGCAATTTAGCAGCTGTTGGAAGTGGTAACTTGTTGATCTTCAAATATTGTT
Source organism: Hansenula silvicultrix (assembly GCA_030574755.1). NCBI lineage: Eukaryota > Fungi > Ascomycota > Saccharomycetes > Phaffomycetales > Wickerhamomycetaceae > Hansenula > Hansenula silvicultrix. The sequence goes on from JAJMFL010000002.1 coordinate 1,196,215, forward strand.
CACCGTGTAATAAATAAGCGTAATTGAAATTATTCAACAAATCATTGAAATTGATTCCACCATCGTTTTTATTCATGAATGGAATGACACCATATGTTGGCAATAATTGGAAATCTGGCGATAGTTCATAAGTGTATTTCAATTCCTTAGCAGAAGCACCAAGACCTAGATTGTACAAAATGGCATCACGTTCAGTGTATTGGAAAACGTTGTCATTCTTGTCATCTTCATCTTCCTCATCCTCATCGTCTTCCTCTTCATCTTCATCTTCACCACCAACTCTGTCAAATATACCCAGGTATGATTCTTCCGCAGATTTACAGATTTGGTATTGATCGAAATTGGTTATTTCATTCCAGTGGTCTCTAATAAATTCGGCAGAAACTTCTTTATCTTTGGTAACGGCACCAAATGATCTTTGCAATCTAGTGTTACCAACCCAACCAGCACCAACTTCAAATACTTCACCTGTAGTTTTAACTTTATCAGAAGCTAGCAGGACATAAAATGGTGGAACTTGAGAAGTGTCAAATTTATTGAATTCCTCCTTTTTGAACATTGTAGCAGTCATTGCTGTTTCAGCATGTGGGGCAATAGCATTGACTCTAATATTTGATCTTTTACCTTCAATGGCCAATGTTCTTGAAAACCCAATCATTGCTGATTTGGCAGCAGCATAATTTGTTTGACCAAAGTTACCGTAGATACCCGAAGTTGAAGTAGTATTAATAACCACACCAGATTTCTGTTTGAGGAAAATTGGCCAAACTTGTTTAGTCAATCTGAAGGTAGCCATAACATGAACATCTTGAACGGAAAACCATTCTTCATCGGTCATTTTACCAAAAGAACGATCTCTCAAGATACCAGCGTTATTGATTAAAATATCGATACGGCCAAAAGTATCCAATGCAGTTTTGACAATCTTGTCAGATTCAGTAACAACATTGGTTTTACTACCCACAGCTTCACCACCGGCTTTTTTGATTTCGTCAACTACTGGTTGTGGATCTTTAAAATCATTAACAACAACTTTAGCACCAGCTTTTGCAAATGCAAGTGCATGCGCGCGACCAAGGCCTGCACCTGAACCAGTGATGATAACAACTTTACCTTTTAATGAAACTTTCTCTTTGGATTGTTTGTTTGGAGGTAGTTTTTTACCTTCTTCAACTAATCTCATGTAATCTGCAATGTGTACTGGGTTTTGAACTTTGTTGAATGGTTTATCTTCAAACTTGAAGATTCCATCATATTTAGCCAAAATGGCTTCTGGGGTGAAAGTTTCATCAATTTTAAACAATTCACCAGAAGATCTTTGCCAACGAACTTGACCATAATAACCTGCAGCCAATTCGAATAATTGATTTGTAGCTTTTGAAGATTCATGAGTTAAATAAACAACCAATGGAACAATACGATTTGGATTCAAACTTTCCAACATTGATTTTGGCAAGACATCTTCAGTCATTCTTGATCTTGCTAATGGAGCAATTATATTTGCATTGATATTGTATTTGTAACCCTCCTTAGCCAATGTTTCACCAAACCCAACTAAAGCCGATTTAGCAGCGGAGTAATTAGCTTGACCGAAATTACCATATAAACCAGCTGGAGATGCTGTATTGATCACTCTACCGTATTTTTGATCTCTAAAATATGGCCATGCAGCTCTTGTCAATTTATAAGCACCATTTAAATGGACATCATAAACCAATTTAAAATCGTTCTCAGACATGTTTTTAAATGAGGTATCTCTTAGTATACCGGCGTTATTGATAACAACATGAACAGTACCGAAATTATCCACGGCGGTTTTGATAATTTTATCACCAAATTCAACAGAATCATAATTTGCAACAGCGGTACCACCTTGTTTTCTAATTTCATCAACAACGACATCTGCCGCTTTGGAGTTGTGAGCCCCATCACCTTTTAGTGACCCACCTAAATCATTGACAACAACTTTGGCTCCTCTCTTTGCGTATTCAAGAGCGTATTGTCTACCTAACCCACCACCGGCTCCAGTGATGACGACAACTTTACCATCAAACCTCAATTGTGACATTGTGCTTGAATTTTTTTTTCCGTTTCGCTTGTGTGTATGTTATGTGACTTGTTTGAGAAACTAAAACTTGATCCTGTCAAAAAATTTGATGATCCTTTAGAAAAAATTGGATCAATTGCGACTTAAATACTTAGTTGTAAGCTCAATTTGACCTTTTCAGTTTTGCGGGGGCGCTATATGACAAGTATTATTTAGAGAAAAAAATCAACTTTATGAAATACTTAAGCTTAACAAAATGATCACAGTTAATTGACAATTGCCACTTTGCTGCTAAGCGGTGTAAACAATTTGGTAAAAGAACCCTTATTACCATTTTTTTTATACCGAGGCCTGACCATTTTGAGCTAAATTCCCATTTCCCTTTTCGTTCTCCTTCTCCAGTTTTTGTTGTTGTTGTTACTTATTGAGAGGCAGGCATGTGTTCTTTTGGGCCGAGTTAGGCGGAGTTAGGGAGAGATTTAGGCGGCAGCAGATAGCTCTTTTCCCAAGGAGTATCTTTGAGCATGGCCGTCTGTTTACCTCAGCTAGGCAGGCGCGCTTAGATAAGGATCTCTAGCCTCATAGAGAGAGATACGCGAAAATGATGATGATATGGAATACAACTTATATTACTATAAACCATATAGATATTTCATTATATCTCGTTCTTCCATCGCTTCGTACTTCATTTCATCTCTTTTTTGAATTCCCCCATTGAGTTTTTCCATATTGTTCACTTCAAAATACTTATTAACGCAACTCCATTTATGCCATGTAAAATCTCTGTTTGGGCTACATCTACAATTTAGTTCTTCTCTAACTGAATCAACTCTTGGACAATCTTGATTTGGATGGTGGAAATAACCAGTGTTTGCAACAAATTGTATCTGATCCGGCGACAGGAATAGGGAGGCAGCAATGGTGTGAACTGGTGCATCACCCCAACGTTCATAGAAGAATCCACCTTTTTGATCTAAATATTGGAAAAACTTCTCATATTGATCACTTTTAAAAAATTTGAAAGCACCAATTTCAAAATTTGACCAAAAATGGCACTTGTTGTAAGTTTCACCATCATCATCACTGATAAATTTCAAGTTATTTGGCTGGCTGATTAATTCTTTATTATCATTCATGAATTCCTTAACGGATTCCCATAATGTAGGTATGGTCTTTTCATCTTCTGTCATTCCCATATTGAAGCCGTACATCTTGTTTTCGTCTTTCATTTTTTTGAATACATCATAATTGATATCACATTTGAACTTCACATCTGGCTCTACTCTCCAATAATAATCAAATTTTTGTAATTCTTTCATCTTGTAAAAAAAACCTGAATTGAATCGACACATGTGTCTATATGATCCACTATCGCCATACATCATACCAGCATTGGCAGCGTTTCTTCTTGATCTTTCAGCCTTTTTCAAATCAATAAAATCTGGATATGACCAATATTCTTTGGGTATTGTTATGAATTCAACTTCTCCAGAGACCAGCTCGCTAACTTTTTGTTTGAATTCGTCATTGAAAGGTTCGTTATTCGCAAAGTACCATGGATAGTGATAATTCTTATTGAAACTTGACTCTAAATTTGTGATTGATTGTAAAATCCCATTCAAGTCTGAATTCCTAGCCAAGGAAAATATAACTGCATTCTCCAGGTTGGAGTTTGTCTTTGATGATGATATATCTTTGGACCCATCATCAGATTGTTCGGTCTTTTGTTCTTGAGACGGGCTTACCACACCTATATCTTCTATGAAATCTTTGCTTGGATCTTTTTGATTCTCATTTGGTGATTCGTTACCAAACTTATCAACGATTTTGTCTTTTAAACCTTGAATGTCATAGTCATAAGTATAAGAAATCGAAACTGTGATTAGTATGATCGTTACAGCCAATAGACATATCAGCGATGTCTTGACCACTGATTTTTTAGCAGGCATTGATTTCGAATCTCTCTGTCTACTTGAATTGTGTCAAGGCTCTAGAGAGTTTTCAGAAATTGCAGAGGTTTTTGTTTATTGACGTTAAATTTCACGATTAATAATTTTTACCGTGCCTCGAAATATGCAGAAGACGTTAAGAAAGCATAAACAGCTCAGGTACAAAATAGAACAGAGCAAGAAAGACAGAAAATCGAAAAGATATCAATCTACAATGATTAAGTTTTAATAAAACAGGCCAAAAACACATGGCTTAAACATAATATTGAATGAACCACGATATATAAGCTGATAGTTGCCAGAGGTATAAAAACTGAACAACCTAGAGCATTAAAATTAATTCAACAGCACATCTAAACCACCATCTTCAAACCCACAAAATTTTAAATTAAAAAGTTTAGTTTTGTAATCACCGTATATCAACTCAAGTGGTTAAACTTAAGCAGCAACAGTGACTTCGACATCAACACCTGGTTCGATGGTGATTTGAGTAATCTTTTTAACAACAGCAGCTGGAGCTTGTAAATCGATAACACGTTTGTGGATTCTTAATTCATAAGTATCCCAGGTTTTAGAACCTTCACCATTTGGAGTTTTTCTGGTGGTGATTTTTAAAACTTTAGTTGGAATTCTAACTGGACCTTTTTTAACCAAGTTGAAAGTTTCAGCGTTTCTGATAATGTTAGCTGAAACTTTTTCCAATTGTTTAACTTTAGTAGAAACTAAAGTGATTCTGATTTTGTGGATTTGAGGTTGTTGCTCGGTAACTTTGTCTTTTTGAACGTCAGCCATTTTGAAATTATACCTTTTGACTTCTTAGAGTTGGTTGAGGTCTTTCAAACAAGTTGATCTGTTGATAGTTTAATCAAAGGTTATAATTTTTTTTCACTGGGTATCCCATCTTCCTACGCAAAACGTTTCGCGAATTGTTGAATGTGAAGATTTTGAAAATGAGTCTGGTGTATGGATGATCAAAAAGTCACATGAGATTTTCACATCATTTTTTAGGGCTTTATTTCTTAAAATCATCGGCTTTGCGCCCCGGCTTACACCGTCGGTTTTACTCCACGATCTATCTTGATTGTTTGTCACTTGGATAAGGATCTTTGGCACTTGGAGATTATATAGATTTGTATATATAAATGTAATTTCATTCATTCAGTAAAACAAGAACTATAGACTAATTAACTTTTACTGTTATCCAATATATACAAAAATGACTAAGGAAGAAGATATCAGACACTTATTGACAATTCAATCCGTTAGAGAACGTACATCACCAATATTCAAACTTGCCCTTGATAACAATCTTGATTATTTTGATGTCAATCTCGAGAAAGTTTCAGACGTTGTGCAATACGTTGTTGAAAGAATCACAAGAGACTTTAAAGACTTGAGCACAATTCCACCTCATGGTCGTTGGGGTCATTTAAACGCTGGTAATCATGATCGTGTTGAGCAATTAATTTCCAAATGGAGAGCGTTGCTATTAGATGATATTGAAATTGGTAAAAGATTGATTGATCTTTTTGTATTTAGTGTTTTAGTCGATGCAGGTGCCGGTAATGAATGGAGCTATAGAGAACCAGATACGCACGAGCATTATAATAGAAGTGAAGGGTTAGCTGTTGCTTCTGTTGATTTGTTTAAGAATGGTAAATTAAGCAATGATAAAGAACAACAAGTCGTGAATGGTGAAGCCTTGAAAAATTTCACAAATCAAGACTTGGTTGATGCTTTTCAAATCACTGACTCCAACCCATTAAGCGGTCAAGATGGTAGATTACAATTGCTTCAAAATTTAGGAAAAGCATTGGTTGAAAACAAAACAATTTTTGGTAAAGACGCAAGACCTGGTAATTTGATTGATTATTTGAAAACGAAAAGTATTGGTGACGATAACCAGCTGGATCTAACTCAACTATGGGACACATTGATGGAGGGTTTCACACCAATTTGGCCAAAAGGGAGAGTTGAAATTGATGGCATTTCGTTAGGTGATGCTTGGCCATTATCAACTACTTCAAAAGTAGGTGCCAAAGATGAGTTGGATACTATTATCCCATTTCATAAATTGACACAATGGTTGTCGTATTCATTAATTGTTCCTTTGGAGCGCTACGGTTATAAATTTAAGATTTTAAATCAAGATTTACAAACAGGATTACCTGAATATAGAAATGGTGGATTATTTTATGATCTTGGGGTTATTGCATTGAAAAAACAACATTTGGCTCGTGGGTTACATTTGTCGTCAGAGATCAAGTCTCAAACACCACAAATTCCAAGTTTCAAACCAGATGATGGTGTTATAGTGGAATGGAGAGCTATTACTATTGGATTTTTAGACTATATTCTACCTCTGGTCAATGAAAAGTTGAATTATCAACTAAAATTACCACAGTTGATTGAAGCAGGAAGTTGGAAATCAGGACGTGAGATTGCTGCTGAATTAAGACCAAATACCAAAGGTCCACCAATTGATTTGTATAGTGATGGAACAGTTTTTTGAGAAATTCCATCTGATTCTACTATAAATAAATCACACATTTCATATGAGACCTTCACAAGGTGATTCTATATATAATATATATATAAATATACCTTGAAACTTAAACTTGTCGCGCATATACATTGTATGTCCCCCTATTCGATTAAAAACTACGCTCAAACTTCTTTCTATAATTAGATGGTGCTTTAACTTGATCTATATAGATTTTTTTTGAAAGATTTTGTCCCAGACATACAGAGTGGACCCTTTATGAGAATTTTCTGATGGTGCAGAGGTGTGCACTTCCCAGTATAATGATTATGTAAGATGTCCGAACTTTCAGGAACTTTTTTTGGGTCGAGTCTCAAACGAGGTCGGGACTACTACATAACCTATAAAGTCCAAATTATCTCTCTATAATGGTATAACGCAGTCTCTGTGATATACGATAATTAAAAATTACAATACACCAACATTATTCGACAATAGCTTCGTGAATAGGAGCTGTTGTTTGCTATTTCGAATTAACAATAACTTGAGATACGAGAGTTCAAGTTTTGTTGCAGACATGAGCTACTTCGTATCAGTCAGTTATATAGTCTAGTAAAAATCGAACCGTGATTGTGGTTGAATAACAGTATTTGACAATTTGTACCGCATCTCAGTTTATAAACAAATAGGAGCAATACTAAAAGGATCGCGTTATACGCGTTTTAAGATCGTGTTTCTGAATATATATGAGATGATAGATAAAAGTCAGGTTCACTTCTGGAGAAATGAGTAATCACTATTGATTTTTTACACTACAAATTTCAAAGTATTATTAATGGAAATGCAAATGTGTTATATTGTATATGATGCTGGTATCACTGAAATTCTTTTGAATCGTAATGTCTAAATATTGGTAAATCTTCAGCACTTAGTTCTGAGGCATCTTCATTTTTACCAACAACTTTTTCAAACTCAACTAAATGCTTTTCATAAGCCTTATGAGTATTTTGCCAGTTCTTTAAAATTTCTGTATTATTACAAGCACCATAAAGGGTTAATTCACCATTATCGTCGAATCTCTCTGAAGTTGGTGGGACTTTTTGCTTTTCACAAATTTGATTTGGAATCCATAATCCTAAATCCTTTTGCCAATTATGATCCTCATTATAAACTCTATCCGTACATTTAGCACCATAAAGTCTATGTAAAACATTTTTCGGTTTGTTTGGAATATAAGTTTGTGCACCTTCAAAGATTGTTCTTCTTAATGGGAAAATATCACTATAGATATTCCATTTGAAATTTTTGCAATGGAATGCAATTTCTCCCTCTGCAGGTTTAATAGTGTCAGGTCTTGGAGTTTCGTCAACCCATTGTGCTGAGATATCAATATAGATACCCGATTTGACTTCAATATATCTTGAGTCAATATGTTGTTTATCATCATGTTGCATGTACCAAGGATTAGTTTGGAATAGGAATAGATGATCACCAATTTTTGGGTTTTCCATAACTAATGTATTATTAAAATAACGACCTAATCTGTCTTGATCCTTAAACGAAATTTGAACATCTAAATCGGTATCCCATGGTAAATTTTGTGAATTGAAAAACCAGCCGTATAAGTTACCGTAACTGAACCAAGAAACAACTTGAGCATTTTCAGCAAATTTGAACCATGATCTAATGGTATGATGAATAATTTTCAATCTTTCTTCGTGTGATGAGATTTGTTTCATCCATGGATAATTATAATGAACCAGTTCATGTTTCATAACATCCACTTGAATTCTTAAACTTGTAAAATAAAAAGTTTTAGTTTTACCTGCACCATGAGAATTTGAATAACGCATATAATCGAGGTATTTTTGGTCTTCTTTAGATAGTTCAGGCTTTGCTTCATATTCTTTGATTAATGCCGGAACATTTGGCTTGGTGAAATAAGATGGATCTTGGGTAACTCTTTCTTTTAAATTGAAACTTTCTGGGTCAAATCCCGCTTGAATATAATGTTTTCTTAAGTCTTCCACTAGTTGGTCTCTTTCATTTGGATCGAAGCTATCGATTTGTTTTTGTGAAATTGTACGATCAGTATTATAATACAATTGAGAAATCCCTTGGATTCCCAATGGTTCTTCCATACGTTGTTCGTTCACTGGCATGGTAAAATAATGATAATCAGTCTCCAACATGACACGTTCGGGCAGTGGACTATAATAATATTTTTCAATAGCCCCACAGATACCAATATTTAAAACATCTTCATGCGCAAAGACGTGATTGTCAAATAATGTTTGATCAACCCAAGCTTCTCTCTTATCATGTAATTTAGAATCGCACATTTTTTGAACATATTTGTAAACCTCGTGATCACTATTATTCAGTTTCTTCTTTAATGAATCATGGATCTGTACAAATGGTGTTGCAGGAGCTAAGTCGATCCAATCAGCCCAATGGAAATTGAGGGCATGATTCTGTAAATATTTTTCTGGATTTTCTTCATGTTGATAAATATGATTCATATGAGAAATGAACGCAGTGACTGAATAGTTATGATTAAAATTATGATGACCTACATGATCTGTAACATAAATCTGTTTTGACTTGGAGGGAATCTTGAAAATTGACATGAAATCTAAGTTTTGTAAGAATCTTCTATTCAGCTTCAAATATAGATCTAAATTATGAGTACCTTCAACAAATTGTGCATAATTGTTTACATTGAAGATTAAATGTGTAAGTATGAAATTTGTACCAATGAATATCAACGCTAACAGAACAAGTAATTTGGATTTCAAAGTTGTATTCCGCTGTTTAGCAGAGTTCCCATTATAACTTGTGAATCCATCTTTTACACTGGATGGAGAAGGTATTTTCTCGAAGCTAGACTTTTGAACAAGCTGGGTTAAATATATGATTGGTTTTGAAGCGAGTGTGGTGAGGTATCTTTGAAGCTTCATCTTCAACCTCTATAACATCAAAACTAAAAAGCGAATGGATATATAATATGATGAAGAATAGAGATAAAGTCACTTGAAGAACTTTCGAGTGTTAAAATTTCAAAGTATCATTCATCAACTATAAACAACTTTTTCTTTTGTTATACAAATTTTTCATAAAATAGAGTTTAAAAGTTTTGAATCTGAGTTGAGTCTCTTGCAGATTTTCGATGGAATTTTGGAGGAGTTACGCATATTATGCATTCTTGTTGCATCATGCTGCATATACACATTCAAAAGAGGAAAGTGATCAGAAGATCTCACAATTATCACAAAGTATTACTTTACTCTCACTGGAAGAAACTGGGAAATTAACGGAAAACTTTTGAGACGGTATCAGCTAGTGGATATTGTGGCGGTATGTGTGAATATTTTGAAGGTAAGGTTTCGTCCAAAATGATACCGCGTTGGTCCTTTCGATGAAGGAGTTGATCAGTGTGTCACTACAGTTTAAAATTCAATACAGTTTATAGGTGGTGGACATCACAATGTGCGCGCGATACTTGAAAACGATTATTTAGTGAAAATGGCCTAGTTCATGGCCTAGTATATCCGGTAAGGAACCCTGGGTATAAAGAGTCTTTACTGGTAGTACAAACTGTAAGCTGTCTTTTCCCATTCTCTAGTTTCAATCAAACTCTTCATTAACTCTAACTGAACGTAGACACAATTATCGTGTGACCTTAACTCTAGTGGGGGACGTACCTATAGTTTCCAGTTTAATAACCCATATTCATTTGCACAGCACTGTATGATTCTTTAATGTCCACCCTCAAAGGACATTTTAATTTTAGTGCCTGAGTTTTTGCTTTTTATGGTTCTGGATTTTGATGGAGTCAACAATAAGATTTTCGGTGTATGTAGGCATGTATCAGTTTAATAAGCAGATTGGAGAGCTTCTTTCAACCTTCAGCGAACTCAGCGAACTAAGGTTGAGAATTTAAGGGGTCCGTCCCGATCGTCTCAACACCTTTTTCAATATACACCAATGCCTACCTCTGATCAACACAACACACAACCCGGGAATGCTATGCTATAGACAATAAACATAACAACATACCGTTTCAATGTTTCTCTCCCAATTTCAAATAGTTTGGTGTGTAATCGTAGGCAAAGAAATTTTTACATCAATAGAAATTACACACCAGAAAAGAAAAAAAAAAAAAAAAAACTGACGTGAGTCTCAAGCGTCAGATGGAGACACAAAAAAAAAAAAAGGTTAGTTCCAATTTAGGACATAAACTTGCCCAAATTCAGAGGAGTCCACTGGAAATATTACGGGGGAGGGGGAACACCCAGGAGACATCCAGGGGGGAACAGCCGCAAGTTTCTTGATCTGGCTACATGTGTCTTAGATGAAGTAGAAGAACCCTCGTTTACAATTTAACAGCGGAACACATGTTCATTGTTGAAAAACAAACGCAATACTTGAAATTTTAACAATGTACGGATTCAATAGTTTCATCCCATCTTTATACCTCTTGGTCAAAATTTGTCTCAAGTCTCTTTTCTGTTTCATCAAATATACCTACAAGGTCTAATTGGCAAAACTCTTGGCATTCCTAAAAATTATAAAGCCGAGCCCCCCTGGATGTGCAAGTCTTATGATTCTTTAAATGCACGTAAACGCAACTTGTTTCTAGCTTTTTAAAATTTGTCCAAAAATTTCAATGCAGAAGACTAATTTGACCTGAAAATCTGTACAGTTGCAAAAAATACAAAGTTTCTATCAAATTTGGAATAGTTTCCAGTCAAAGTTTATAAAAAAGTTTTATTCTCTTCAACTGTCTTGTGACACGAACTTTATCATCTGTAAAACATTTGGTAAAGCTTTATCTGTTGGTTAATTTCATTCTTATTCGATCCGTCAAAAGTTATAGTGCTTGGATTGCTTGGGTCGTTATTTATTCATTTTAATATAATCTGTTTATTTTTTTTTTTTTTTGCTATACCATATATATATACCAAAGATCATAATTGCATTCCATAGGAAAATTATTCAAATGTCATAATGGTTCAACTAATATCGAAAATTCTTACATTCGCTTTAGCTTTACATCTATCAGATGCTAAAAAACTATACCAAAAAGATCAAGCTGTTCCAATAAGTGTTAAACCTTTAACACCCGGTGGTAACTCTCATGATGATAAATTATATTTATATCCAATCGATTATTATAATCCAACTTTAGATTCATGTGCACCAAAAGATCAAACTGATCCATACAATTTAAAAAAACCTCTACAGTTCACTTACAAAGAGGATGAGTTTTTTGGAAACCACTACCAAAATGCTCCAATTGCTACAACTTTCCAAAACGAAAGTGCTAAATGTGCGCATATCTGTGATAAGAATTACAACAAGGCTAACGTTACATTGATTAATGATTTAATCAAGAGAAACTATAAACTAAATTTCTTCATCGATGATGTACCAGTTGGTCGTGAATTGTATGATTCACAAACCAAGAAGTTTTATATCGATAACGGTGTGCCAATGGGGTACTTGGATTTGGATAAAATTCCTCATCTATTCAACCATTTCCAATTTGTTGTTTACTATGTCTCTTATGGTTTAGAATATGAAATCTTGTACGCAACACTCTCAACAAGATCAATCACAAGAGTCCCTGTGGTTCCATTGGCTTGTATGTTAACTCCGCCATTAATGTTGCGTTATAACGACAATTCATATAATGGTAATAGAGTCAGTTATGATATCTTGTGGAAAGAAGTCCATGTTAACAAGTGGAACGATAAATGGGAGCTATATCATAACGACGTGGTTAAACCTTTCATTTCAAATGCTGTTGTTGTGATTTTCACTGTTTTAACTTTTATTGTTGCATTGTACACTTACCTCACTGTTTCAAATGCAATCAATACTGAAAAACTGGAATTTATCTATAAGACTAGACAAAAATCCAAAACTATTGATGAAACTGAGAATGATGCTTCAGCTGATCGTTCTTCCTCTGATGATACTATCGACGAGATTGAATTCTCATGGCCATCTTTGATCAATGACGTTTTCAGAATCCCATCTTATTCACCATTGCTATATGCATTGGTGGCAAATGGTGTACATTTAACCATCGTTATCACTTTGATCATCCTGTTCTTGTCTTTTGGTGCTATTGATGTTCACTCATTCGAAAATAAAGTTGCCCAAACTATAGTTTCACTTTATGTTTTAACAACACCAATTCCATCATTGTTTAATACTTATTTCTTTAAGAAATTTGACACTTCATCTCCATCATCAGTTGACTCATTCAAAAAGAAATTAACACAAACAATTTTGTTGAACAGTTTTGCCCTACCAATTGCAGGTTTTTTCTACATTAAAATTTTCAACAATGCTTATGCCTCAGTGGAATCACCAACTCATATCTCATGGAAAGTTTACCAACATATTTCAATTTATTACATTGGTATCACTTTAGTCACTTTCTTTGTTGGACTAAAATTGTTGAAAGTCCAACCATACCCATCATCAGATATCACCAAGAAAGTTTCAAACTTACCAATCACTTTCCAACCAATCCCAAATATGATCATTTCAGGTATTTTCCCATTCGGTGTTATCTTGATTCCATTATCGTCGATCTATATCACATTATGGTACTCACATTTCTACTCTAATGGTACACTGACCATTTCATATTTCTTGTTGTTAACTTTAACAATTGCCATTAGTATCTTGAATGTTTATCACTCATTATCAATCGGTAACTGGAAATGGCAATGGTATTCTTTCCTAAGTGGATTTGCAGTCGGTGTCTACACATTCATCTACTCTTTCTACTTGACTAAATTCAAATTTGGTGACCATGCCTCGATGGTTATCTTTTTATTACAAAACATTGCAATCTCATCCCTATTAGGTTTAATTGGTGGTTCTGTTGCATTCGTTGCTTCATTCTACTTTATCAAAAGATTATACTCTGGTCTTGTATACTAAAGGGTCTCAGGTATACACAGAGCATCTACATAATATGTATATTCACAATATAGATCCACTTAATAATTGACTCCCTTTGTAGAGTTTATATACGTTCCACCTCGTCCCCCACCTCGGAATATTTTTTACCCTCGTAACTGTTTCCGGATTTGGTTTTTGCTACTTTGTAGAATTTCAGAATAAGCGCAGTGCCATTGGAAAGAACAAATAACACCAAAAACTTGCCAGCTTTCCTAATTCAAGGTCATAGAGGATTCATTTCAATTCAATTTCACTATACAATGAGTGTTTATATGTCAATTGTGAGTTGTGCCGCCTTGATGAAGATGAAACGGTTTACTAACATGTGTTGTTTGACAGCTTTTCAGTGTGCTTTTGACACAAATGTTCATCACCACAATTTTGGTTTTGCCATTACCCTTGAGATTTCGTAGACAGTCATTGAATCTTTATGAATACTTGTTTTCAAGTCGTGAAGTTAAAACTGCTGTCTATATATCTCTGACATTAGTTGGGCTGCTATTTGTTGATTCGTTCCAAAAGACTTTCAAATTCAAAACTTCAAATACCTATGATCCTAGACAATTACAATCCACTTATTCCAAAACACCAGATGTCATGGCCAGAATTTTCTATAACCAAAGAAACTTGTACATTTCAGGTGCTGTCTTGTTCTTTGGTATTGCCATTCCAACAGTCTTCAAGATTATCAGAAGATTGATTAAATACGAAGAATTTAATTTGGAAAAGACAAGCAAAGAAGTTAGAGATGCAAAGATTGAAGAATTGAAAACAGAATTGGCCAAGAAGGAAAAAGATATTGAGACTTTCAGAAGCCAAAAGAAAGGTTTAGAAAAATCTTATGATGAGCTAAGTGATCAGTTGAACAAATCTGCAAATGTTGTTACTGATAAGAAGTCAGATTAAGTGTGGCTAAAGCTGTGCTATTTTACAGATGCAAAGATGAAAATAAAAACAAATGTATGATATATCCTCTTATAATCTATATATTTATTACCGTAAATTTACCTTAAATCATTCATCTAGTGTGGAATACCTGATTCCCAAGTTTCATTTAAATGTTCACCAAATGCAATTTTAACTTCCTTGACCAACTGTGTATCATCTATTTTATTCTCAACAACGTTCCAATATTGGTCAATAGCATTTTCCAGTTCCTCTAAATTACTCACACCCAATACCACAGGTCCATGAGGTAAAAATTCTCTAATCGCATACCTAGTAGCTAAATCTGCCAGTTCTATACCCTTTGAGCTTGTCAATTTAGCAACATCCTGGCATTTTTGTCTTAGTTCTCTAGTTGCCGGGTGGAATTCATGTGTGGGTCCCGATCTCAGCAATGACATGCTAAGAATTGAACCACTTAGTAATCTTTGCAAGCGAGCTTCATTATAAAATTTATCGATATAGTCTCTGAGAATCTCATTTTGCAAATTAAAATTTGAGTATGACAGTATAGCATCTAATGGACCAAGTTCTGGAGACTGCGCTGCTGTTAGAGCAATCTTGTATAGGAAATCAACAGGATAACCACTGATACCGATATGCTTCACAACACCTTGCGCCTTCAACGATTTTAATTCTTTCAAGGCTTCATGAATTTCATCTTCTGCAACAAACTCAACATCATGGAGATATACAACGTCCAGATACGTGGTATCTAATCTTTCCAGAGATCTGTGTACTGAAGCCCTTATGGATTGTGGTTTATAATCAAAATCGTTCAATTTGACTCTTCCGGCTTTTGTGATAATGTAATAGGTCTCTCTTGGATACTCAGCTTTGATTTTTTTCAAAGCATCACCTAAAAGTATCTCTGATGGTCCATAGTATGGAGAAGTATCAATACCGTTTAGTCCTTTACTGAAAGCTAGCCTTAACATATCTTCAACTGGTAGTTTTTCCGGATTATCATTGAATTGCTGATTAAATACTGCACCACCTAGCAAAAGCTTTGGCAGATTAGCTAACTTGCCCGAGACCGGGACGTTTGTTGGACCAATAGGTTTCAAATCTTTCACTGTCATCTCTTGATTAAATGTATATATATATATATATCAGTACTGAGTTGGGTTGGTACTTGAGTGTCTCAAGTTTAGAGTTGACAGTTTAACCGTTAATGAAAATCTCGAATTTACAATTTTTTGCCAATTTCATAATCAAACGCCGCCATTTACAAATTGCTGTTTAACAAAACAAATGTGTCAATGGGATAAAGAACTACTTTTGAACTGAATAATCAATTTGTCAAGTGTTGAACTGTTGCTGGATAACTTTATTACCAATCACTAGTTGACCACACCATTTGAACTCGCTATTAGCTCATACTACAATATTCATAGGCATCTTACAAGGGATTTTTCTCCGGGACATATTAATATTACATATAGAACAACTTTTGACACAATATGGCGTACGGAAGAGGACAGAAAAGAAACAACGATTCAGCTGGCTCTGGTAGCTCGGGGTCAGATAGCAATGCTGTTGTAGAGGTATGTTTAGTTCAGCTCGGCGCAGGAGACCTCAGCAAGTGGTGGTTTATTAACAATACGTCTAGCTTGGTAAAAACAAAAGAGTTTCTGTGAGAAAGTTTAAATCGGTGAACCTCGTTGATATAAGAGAATTTTACGAAGCTGATGGTGAATTGAGGCCTGGTAAGAAAGTGAGTATTTAACCAGTGACGTGCGTTGAAAGATGACAACCGATAACTAACTAACGTATTTCAGGGTATTTCACTAACAGAAGATCAATGGAATTTACTAGTCGAGAGTTTCGACGCTATTGATGAAGCCTTAACAAACTTAGGAGGCGGTAGCAGTAGTAAAAAAACTAAATTGGCACCACCTAAATCAGATGAAGTCATCCCAGAAGAAGATAGAAAAGATGATGTTAAAGATGAAAGTGTGAAAGAAGAGCCAAAAGAAGAGGAAAGCGAAGAGGAGTGATTAATTTTTTTATCCTTTCCCACAACAAAATCTAGAATATACAAAGTAATCAATCATACTATCAGGCAATACTCGACATATGTATATACCGTAGTGGAACGTAGTTTTAGCACTGATGCTTATATGCTTTGTAATGTGTATATTCCGAGAGCAAGCATGTGACTCTGCCATACAAAAGCCAGACCTCGGAACTCATAAAGAGCAGTTTCAGAGTAAGCCAAGGCCTAATTTGATATACAAAAACTAAAACAAACACTAACTTTGCCTTATCGCCAAAGAAATTTATACTGATAGAGCTAATTTGATAAAGTTGTTTGCAGTTTTTTGCAAAAGATAGACGCTCCGTAATTTTTTTCACCCTAGGTTCCATAGAGTTTCATTGATGTCTAACAGATCATTTAATTCTCGTGAAGAGGCCGAAGATACTGAACCATTGCTATCACAATCACAAGAAGCTCAAAAACAATCATACTTCCCTTCATCTCCATCTCCAAAGCAACAAACTTCTTCATCTCCAAGAACCCATTCCCACCACCAACATCCAACACATCAAAGAAGGCGCCTTACATTTTCTGGTCCTTCTGGCAATCCAAGCTTTAACTTCAATGTACATGATGCCTCTTCGGAATATGAAATTGATGCTTTAGGTCAAACCGCTTCAAGATCAAGTTCGGTCGGTCATAATTTAGCAGCTTTGGGTAACCCTGTAAGGGATTTAACGAGCTATGATCCAAGAAACTTACCAAGTACAAAACAAGGTAAAAGAGGCTCAATATCGGCAAGACCGTCTTATAAAGACCGAATTAAGACTTCATCATCTACAGAAAATGCAAATCCATTCAACAAGTACGGAAGCGGCTTTAATAAACCTCAAAGCCCAAGCTATGCTGAAAGATGGCTAAATAAACAATCACAAATAAATCATTATGGTGCGACTGGTTCATCATCAAATGCGAATCCAATCAGTATAGATATTGATAAGATTAATCAAGATGGTCAAGACCAAAATATGAATTCACATGAACATGATAGTGATTTTGATTCTAAACCATCTTCTAGAAGATCGTCTGAAAGCTCTTCTCTAGCAGATGTCTGTTTCCCATTGGATCCTATAGACGATATGGAAGGTGAAAGACTATGGCCAGATTTACAAGTTTTGGAAGAATTTTATGAAGAGGAAACTGCAAGATTGAAAGATGAAGCCATGAGAGAGACAGATGAAGTTAACTTCAGATTTGAAAATTCAGCAGATGATAATAATTCTTCGAATCCTCCTGACTCAAATCAAGGTGAAGCTGTTGGGTTTTCTCATCCAATAGTAACAAAAGTCGATGCTCCTAGAATGTTGGGTAATCAAAGAATCAACGAGACTGAAACATTAAACGGTGGAAGGCTAAGACCACCTAAAATCAATCCATTTGATAGGAAAAGACTGAATAATACAGAATTTTTGAAAACGATAAACTATCCACCACAGATTGTCAATAATAATCCAGAGCATTTCAGATTTACTTATTTCAGAGAAAACTTGGACTCTACAGTTCATTCACCAACGATATCAGGTTTATTGCAACCAGGTCAAAAATTTAGCGATTTGTTTTTAAGCTCAGAATATAGAAAGCAAGATGTTGCTGCTGCTGTTGGTGCAAACACAAACAATAATTCAACTTCGACTTCAGTCAAGGAGTCGACACCTACGTTATCTGATCTCAAAGCTATTGAAGAATCGTTGGATATGGATGATCATACGTCACCATTTTGGTTGGATGTTTTAAACCCAACGGAAGAAGAGATGAAAGTTATCAGTAAGGCTTTTTCAATTCATCCATTAACAACTGAAGATATATTTCTTGGTGAGACAAGAGAAAAAGTTGAATTGTTTAAAGACTATTATTTTATTTGTTTTAGATCATTTGATATTGTTCATGAAAAGGCTAAAATACGTGAACGTTTAAATGAAATAAGAAGTGAAGCACAAAACAAAAACGCTGGGTTTTTCTCTAAACTTTTCAATAGAAGACAATCATCAACGCATTCGAGATCGGGTGCTTTTGATAATATCAGTCAAACATCAAGTTTCAAAAGACGTGAACGTGAGATCGAATTGGAAAAATTCAAGAAAAAATCAGGTGATAGACACAAACCAAAAGGTGGTGAACTAGAACCATTAAATGTATATATACTGGTTTTCAGAAATGCTGTGCTAACATTTCATTTTGCCCCAACGCCACATCCTGTTAATGTCAGAAGAAGAGCAAGATTGTTACGGGAATACTTGACCGTCACGGCAGACTGGATTGCATATGCTTTGATTGATGATATTACCGATGCTTTCGGTCCAATGATTGAATCCATTGAAGACGAGGTCAATGCAATAGAAGATTCTATCTTGACAATGAATGAAAGTTCAGATGAAGAAGATGATTCAAGTGATGACGAAGACGATTTTAAATGGACTGCGAGATCAGTTGCAAGCAGAAGACGTGAATCCAGGTTTGATGATAAAAGATCTGTGAAATCAGTATCGACTACGTCATCAAGAAGTACGGCCTCGAATGTAATTGAATGGAAGAAGAAAGGTGACATGTTGAAGAGAATTGGTGAATGTCGTAAGCGAGTCATGTCGTTATTAAGATTACTAGGTTCCAAAGCCGATGTTATCAAAGGTTTTGCGAAGAGATGTAATGAGCAATGGGAAGTTGCCCCAAGATCAGAAATTGGTATGTATCTTGGTGATATTCAAGATCATATTGTCACTATGGTTCAGTCATTAAATCACTATGAAAAACTGTTGGCCCGTTCACACTCAAATTATTTAGCACAGATCAACATCGACATGACCCGTGTTAATAACGATATGAATGATGTGTTGGGTAAGATCTCAATCTTGGGTACAGTAGTGCTACCGATGAATGTTGTTACTGGGTTATGGGGTATGAATGTTTTAGTTCCAGGCCAAGAATACGAAGGATTAGCCTGGTTCTGGAGTTTAGCAGCTGGTATGGTTGCATTTGCATTCTGTTGTTATATATATGCCAAAAAGATTTCAGGAATAGCTTAGAATATATATATATATAGTGTAATATCATTGTAGAGTTCTTTATCTGCCAATTTTATACTGGAAACTGTGGATGGGAAAATTTTGGTTCATCACACAAAAAAGAGCATTTTCTCTTTACTCACTTTGATTAATATTTGCTCAATTCCAACCTTGTGGGTGACAGGCGAAAAGAGTGCAATCGATTTATCGGATCTTTGATAAGGTGAATTTCACAAGGTATAAAGGGGGAAATATATATATAAATACTTTTGCAAATGTCTTTTGAAGTGAGTGTTGTGGGATCGGGATTTTCGAGTATAATTATTAATACTATTCCGGTATAAGACAATGACAATAGAGATTGAAGTATTAACACAATTGGAACAGACAGTTTATAATGTCGAATTGACATGTCAGGACTGTGTTGACTCGGTCAAACATGCTTTGAAAGGGGTCAATGGATTGACACGTTTTGATATTGATTTGAAAAATCAAAGGGTTGTTGTGGAAGGTATGGCACCACCATCACAGATTGTTAGAGCTATCCAAACAACTGGTAGAGATGCAATCATTAGAGGTACTGGTAAACCAAATTCAGCTGCTGTGTCCATATTGGAGAGTTTCAATGAAGAAGACAGATGTGCACCTGTTAAAGGGTTAGCTAGAATTGTAGCTACAAATGATGAAAAATTACTAGTTGACATTACATTGAACGGGTTGCCAAAGGGTACGTACTATCCAAGTTTTAGAAAAAGTGGTGATATTTCCAAAGGTGCCTTAACAACAGGTGATTTATTCTATGAGTTCCCACCGATTGTTGTTGATGAAGCTAGTGATATTCCAGGCTTATATTCTGGACAAAATTTCGCCAGTGCTAATTTGAAAATTACAGATTTAATCGGGAGAAGTATGATTGTTAGTAATTTGAAAGACTCGATCAATCCAGCTGCACTAGCTGGTGTTATTGCTAGAAGTGCTGGTGTTTGGGAAAATGATAAACAGGTTTGTAGTTGTAGTGGTAAGACCATTTGGCAAGAGCGTCAAGACGCTCATAGACAAGGTGTCGAAGTTTAATGAGAATGTGAATAACGAAATATGATGTATGTATATATACAATACTTTAAGCTATGTAGAATTGAAAAATTAATTTAAAATTATGAACACTATAATACCCACTGAAAATTTTCTGGCTTCCCCCATGTTTAGACTCTTCTCAATCTAAATTTCTATTTCATGATTTGAATTTAAATCTTTATGAGCTTTAGCTAAATTTAAATTTCCTAGTTTCTCTTTCAACTCTTTATCTGATATTATATTTTTCTTTTCTTGAATATTTGGAATTTCTTCACCTTTAACAACAGAATCACCTGATCCAGCACCTGCAACGGCATCTGCACCACCAGCTATACCACCAGCTTTATCAAATTTTTGAGCTTGGACCTCTAATTCATTTTCTTGTTTATCCAGCTCGTACTCTGTATCAAACTCTTGTTGTTTTGGAGCTATTTCATATATAATAAATCCAAATATAAATAAAACGAATAGGTACGCTAGTAATTTCTTCATTGGAGTTGTCAAAACACCCTGCTGTTTCGGTTTGAGGTAGTATGGTTGTGGAAGCCCGCTCTTGGTCTTTACACCTTGCATCTTGTACTGTTAGCCCCTCTTTCCAATATGAATATATATATATATATATGGATCCTCTAATGAACAACAATAACAACAATAACTTGTTAAATTTTAATTATGGGTCGTTCGAGCTCATTTGTGCAGTTCCCGGTTCGCACACCAAATGCGATGTCTCGCGAATCTCAGGTACCAAATACAATCTACAGAGACATGTAGTGGGATAACAATTTAATAGAGGTAAATAGCTAAACAGTATTCAACAAAACGAAATGGGATGGATGGATGGATTTATGGATTTATGATAAAAAACATCTTTGTGTTTGTTGTAAATATCCATAATTTACAGAAAGAAATAACTTAAAGAACCAATAGAGACTAAACCAACAGAACTCCACCACCAAAAATCGTTATCAAAAGAGGATTTACGAACGGCGTTTGTTCTGCTTCTGTTTTCCAAAGATCTTCTAACTCTTTTTCTTAAACTTTGATGTGATGGAGAAGAGCTACCAGTAGCTTTTGAACTATCAGTTGGATTCAAAGTTTCCGTTGGTAACATCAATGCAGGTCTGTAGGCCAAGTATAGAGGCTGAACTGGGTTACCGTCCCATTCGTATAGCTGTAATTTCCAACGGCCATGGTAGGCATCGATGGAGACTTGGAACTTTTCAAAAGTTATAACTTGTTCATAACGGGAATAGGTTGATACACCACCATCGTCACAAGGCTCTGATAATAATTGACGGCCGTCAACTTCAATTGGAGTCAACACCAAAGTCCCATTATCCAATTTTTCATACGTACCATGTTGATAGATCAAAACAGCTGCAGGGCATGAATGATTTTTAGCATTTGAAGAAACACGGTATAAAGCTTGTTCAAAATGGCCGTCTTCTGTGAAAGAGTACGAGATACCTGGAAGCGCAGGCTCTATTAACAATTCATCAACCGGATCATAAAAACCTGGACCTGTAAACACGGTATTCGATTTGGAAGCCCAGGTACCAACAATTGAAGCATCGTCGTCATCAGCGAAAACACCAGCAATTATCGATCCCAATATAAGAAGATTTGAAATTATTTGCATCGTTATATGGGAATATGTTCTTTGTATGTATTCTTTAGTGTAAAAATGTGTTTAATGTCTTGTATGTTTTTATTCTTGTTTATTTCTTTATAAGCGAAGGATTTGATTTTTTTGATTTGAACGCGAGCCGCTGAAAGGAGTAATATAAAACTGAAACTTGAATTCTCTTGGGGGGCGAAATAAGCACACCTTTTGGATAATATGTCTGTTCTGCTGTGGATAACACACTAATTCTAGTTAAAGCACAATCCAATAGATTCTTCAACAGTTTTATAAAAGATGAGAACAATTTAGAGAAATACCTCGCAAAGTGTTTATTCCTCTCAGTTTTGTTGCAAAGTGTCAAAGTTTTGTTTTAAATTTTTTGGTTGAAACTTTTTTTGGACGGCGCAGTTTTTTTCGCGAATTGTCAACTATCAACTATTATGTAAGAGATGAGTAAGCGGTGTACTTGAGTGTATAGTGTATAGTGTAGTGGTGTTGCTTGTTGTATTGCTTGGTGATGTACTTGCTTAGTGGTATTGTTTAGTTGTATTGTTTAGTGGTATTGTTTATTGTCCTTTGGTATTGTTTGTTGTTGTTTTGCGTCGTCGGCGCTTATGGAGTTCAGTCCTGATTACAATAACTAATATCATATGTTAAGCTACTCTACTTAGTCCAATGTACACGTTCAAATTCCTTTTATTCTATTATACAATATTAAACCCTTCTGTGAATGAAAGAAAGAAAACCATACATCAATCATTTTGTTCAAACCTATGCTAAGTGAGGTGGTAGTAAGAAATTTGGAATTGAATTCTTGATATAATATATATGCTGACAATTTTTACAATGCATTTCCCCTTCAGTTATGGTAGTCTCAATCAATAAACTGTGTAAATCTTTCAATAGAGGTAAACTATCTTCATCGTCTAAATCAATATTCTCCGGTTTAACTGGCGGTAATGAAGTATTCCCAAGCTATAAGCAATAGTTAGTAAAAATGGACCGAATCAAGTCGATTGAACCCAGTGTTACTCACATCAGCAGCAACTTTGAGTATAGCATCCCACTCTAATCTATCCAATATGTTTGCAATGAATTCTGGTTGAAACTCCTGTTCTTCCTGCACCAGTGTACAATTCTGGTACTTTAGCGGGAACGAGTCCGTGGAAGCATCACAGCTCTTGATAGAACATTTAACGAAATTTGTAGTCAAGAACTTCATCTTAGCTTTATACCTCTAATCAAGTGACTCTTGTATATTCCCTAGTGATTAGCAGTAAGCTCATTATTCATTTACTTACTGATTTGAAGCTCATCGTTAAAAAAAAATTCTTGTGTGCGCTAACCAAGTAATTTTTTTTTAAGCCTATAAAAGAATTTTCGTGTTACAATCTTCAACAAGTTTCTTTCCAACAACTCTGGTATGGATTAGGAGTAAGGGTGTGTTCTCTGAACTGGAATACTGTATTGGATTTTAAAGTAAGTTCCCAGTTAATAAGCACAGCAAGATGAGAGGATCAAATCTTCAATTGTTTTAATGATTAAAAACTCTGTCAATCCACTGAAGTATTCCTTATAATCAGTTCACAAGATGTTCTGTGAGATTTGGAAATAATCGGACGAAAACTGTGTCGCATGAAATTTAAATGAATTGGTTCCATTCATCTTGTTGTATCTTGATTCCATGGATATAGTATTAACAATCTCTTAGTACAAAAATTTCTACATATTCCCATTTGTATAAAAATTAGTTTAAACGTTACAGTATCCCGCCTACATCACTATTTGTAGATATGTTCATGTCATTAAATGTCGTTATATAAAATATGCTCTTCACTTTACTTCCCCACCCCTCAACTTCTCTCTATGCTTCTATGAATTGTAATTACAAGTTTTGCCCTATTCTATGCAAAAGTTCCTTATCGCCAATAGATTCAGCAACATTTTGCATTTTTTCAAATAATTCTCGATGTTGTTTTGGTGTAGAGTCAACTTTAACTTGAGACATTTTAAAACACCAATTCAACAATGAGCTATCCTTGGTCTCGGATGATAACCACAAAACTTGATCTAATAGCTTATATGGGATTTTTTTCAATGCATTTGAAATCATTGGTTCATCATTTGGTCCTTGATCATTTCTAAATAAAACTCTACTTTTCCCACCACTTGAATATAGTCCTTTGAAAACTTTATTGATGGCCTTTTGAATATGAGACGTATCAAAATTCAGTTCAATTAAACCTTGGATCGCAGTGATATAAGTTTGAATATCAAATGAAGTTTCATGTGCCAATTGTTGAGATTTGAAATTTCTCGATCTCTTTGCAGAGTTGATGGCAAATTTACTTCTTTTGAAGTTGAAATGCAACAAAGAAGGATAATCAATGTTTAGATCTTTTAGTGCTTGCAAAAATGCCGATTTATCCTTCACAACTATAGATGATTCTAAAACTTTTTTATATGAAGTGGTAATTTTTTCAGTCTGTGAGTTTTTGAATAAACTACTCAACAAAATCGAAAGGTTCGTCTTTGTGTTGATATTTTTCTTTTGTGATTGCTCTTGGAATGACTTAAAACATGGACCGAAAAGTTCGTTCAGTTCAAGTGTATGTGGTGTTTTAGAATTCATCAATAACAATGCCAAATCAAGGTATAAATCCTTGCTATCATCACTGTGTTTATCCAATAACGACTTGATTGAATCAGCATTGATATATTCCATTTGTGAATAGTCAACGTTTTCCAAATCTTCATCTTTTAAATGTTCATCGTTGACTTTAAAAAGCTCATTTTTCAAATATGGAATATGCGAAGTCTTTAAACAATTTGAAATATACGCAGCAGGTAGATAACTAGTTAAATCTTCAAATGATTCTATTTGCAGCTCTGATTCTGGAATCGTCTGAGTAATGATGTCATACAATACATTGATTAAATCCGCTTGGGTCTCTGTTGAAAACTCATTCAACAAGTTAATATCCGCACCTTTACTATGGAATATCTTGCGTATGAGGTTATCAATCTGGTGTAAAGAAAGCAGTTGGTTGATAAACAAGTGCTGTGATCTCTCCTTGGCAACTTTACGTATCGTTGAAGGCCCATATTCGGCTAGTTCTGTATCTGTTAATGGCAATACTTCTTCTTCTTCAAATTGATTCAGCTCCAGATCGGTGTCTGCATCCCTTTCAACCATACTATCACTTATCTCTTCAATTTCATGCACTTGCTTCTTAATCTCTTCTTCAACAGGGGCCTCTTCAAGTTTTAAATGATTCTTCAACAATTCAAATCTATCACCAGAATAATCCAACTTCATCAATTCTTTCTTTACATCCAGATGAGAATATACATCTATATCACTATGTGAGATTCTATCAGCATTTGCAATAGTATTCAAACATCTGTAAGTCACCAAAATACCTAAACTTAAAAAATTTGTAGTTAAAAACAACATATTCCCCGGTGCATTCAAGTAAGCCCAGAATAAATTGACACCCTTTGGCGGCTTCATAGAATGAGCTCGCAATGAAGGTCTAACAAACGTTTTACTATGGAAAAAGCTCTTCTTGATGAAAATATGATTGCTTTGAATGTTTGGCCGTATGTTTCGACCAAAATGACATGATCGTATAGATTCCCTCTTCAGCAGCGAGTTGAAAATTGAATACATGGCGCTAATCTTATCTTCTATCCAAAACACTTCTACCAGGCCCTATCTACCACCATACACTGAAATTAAAGACTCGCAAGCTCGTTCTCAACCTATTAGTTCCACTTCACTCAAGTATTACCCAGTGTGTTTGTTTTCTCACCAAATGCTAAAAGGCCAATCGCTTCACTGTTAATAATAAAAAAAAAAAAATCAAAGAAATCAAAAATTCGCGGTTTCTTCAGAGTCACCCTAGTTTTGGTTTAGGGCCACTACTTCAACCGCTTTCGCGAATGTCATTCTATGAGCCATTTGCTTTACTGTAGTATAAAGAAGAGGTATATAAGAGCGATGATACCCGCATTTGATAAGAACTTGTATTCAATAATTGGTATACCATAGTGCAAAATGGGTTTACAACTAGTTTTAAAGGCCAACTTAGAAGGTCTTACTGACCTCCGTCCAATAGATACTCCAGAATCACCATTTGAGTATACTTTTGAAATTGCTTGTATCTCATGTCGTGAAACCCATGATAAAAATATTACCATCAACAGATTCGAACAACACGAAATCGCACGTAGTAAAGGTGAAGCCAATTTTGTTTTCAAGTGCAAAAACTGTAAAGTGAGTCAACAATTCATTTGAGAAATCATTTTTATTAGGAATTTGGGAACTAACTTTCCGCTTATCTTAGAGAGAACATTCAGCATGTAAGTTGGCTAGAAATCGGACTTTAAAATTTCAAGATTTAGTATGACTAACTCTTTCTCTCAAGCCATAGAAAGAACCAGTAATGATTACACAATTGAAGACAATGGTAAAAAAGTTGCAATCTTGAATATTGATGCCCGTGGTTTGGATGTTCTGCAGTTTATACCCCAGGTAAGTATATCTGTATCATTCCTTAACTTCAATTTTTTTAAGGCTCACCGACTAACTGCAAATTATAGGGAATTTTCGAAGCTAAAGGTGCCGAATCTACATCTAAATTTCAAGAAATTGAACTAGACGAAGGGGAATACTACGATTATGATGATAATGCAGGAGCTGAAGTTTCAATCACCGATGTAACTTGGGAAATTGTTCGTTCATAAATTCAACATTAGCATTCACTCACATCCCACAAATAAATTAACTTATATCAGACCTCAACTTTTTAGATTTTTTGCTACCTTTGCCCACTAAGAAAACTACTACAATGTAATTTTTTAATATACAAAAAAAATCATTTATTATATCTGTATTGTACTTCACTTCGAGAACCACAATAGTTAGAGATGTCTATACAAAAAAATAACAAATTCAATCTCTCAATCGATTATAATCAGATCAAGCTTATAACAAACTGACCAACATTAAAGCAACACCAATGGCAGCACCGCTGGTACCAGTTCTCTTGAAATCAAAACCGGAACCTTCATATTGTGAAGGTACTGCAGCTGAGCTTGAACCTGGTAATTGACTGATGATGGAAGGACCAGCATAAGTACCATTAGCTGGAGCACTATGAGTACCATTAGCTGGGTTTGGTGAGCTTGGAGCTGAACCAGTTGGGGCCAATTCAGTAGTTGAAGCATTTGGTACAGTGGCTGGGGTAGTACCGTTTGCACCTGGTAAAGTTGATGGGCCAGGAGCTTGAATTTGACCATCACCAATTTGTGAAACAAGTGCAATGGTAATAGAAGTTGTAACGTCTGGTGTTGAAGAAGCTGGAGTTTCTTTGGTAGTAGTACCATTGTTTTGACTGTATGGAGCAGATGGTGTTGTGTGAGCAACTGGGGTAGTTGGTGCAGTACCACTGCTAGCTTGAGTTGTAGATTGTTTGATGAATGATGAAACTTGAATATTTTCTGTAACGGTGGTATCGTTTTGAGTGCTGTATTGAGGAGCAACTGGTGAGGAGTGAACAGCAGCTGAAGTTGGAACAACTGGACTTGGAGTTGCAGTTGAAGCTTTTTCAGCTGGAGATGAAACTGATGCGCTAGATTCCTTAGCTGGAGCAGAAGCTGGAGTCGATGGACTTTCAACAGCTGAGCTTTCAGCTGGTTTAGTTGGAGCAGAAGTAGTAGCAGCTGGAGCACTTGAGGATCCGGTTTCACTTTCTGGACAATATGTAGTGTATTCAGTGACTTGGCCAGAATGAGTTGAAGTCACAACAGTAACTTTACCTGGAGCAGATGATGATGATTCCTCGTGAGCTTCACTGGTTGAAGCTTTTGGTGCAACAGATGTAGAAGCTTCTGTTGTAGCTGGTGTAGCAGATGATGGAGTTTCTGGAGTCTTTGTGTTTGACTCAACAGGAGCAGATGATGGAGCTTTTGGAGTTTCAGTGGTTGATTCTTTAGCTGGAGCACTAGATGAAGCAGTTTCACTTTCTGGACAGAATGTGGTGTACTCAGTAACAACACCTGAGTGTGTTTCAGTAATAACAGTGGTCTTCAAAGCTTGTGAACTGGATTCTTGAGCTGGAGCTGAAGAAGTAGAACCTTTTGGAGCAACAGAAGTGACTGATGAAGCTTGAGAAGTAGTTACTGGAGCTGGTGGCGCAGATGATGAACCATGTTCTTCTGAACTTTCTGGACAAGTTGTAGTGTATTGGGTAACAACACCGGAATGGGTCTCAGTAATGACTGTCAATTTGGTGGATGTGGCAGAGGTGGAAGCAGCTGGAGCTTCTGATGATGTTTCATGTTCCAAAGAGCTTTCTGGGCAGTAGGTAGTGTATTGAGTAACAACACCAGAGTGAGTTTCAGTAACAACTGTTAATTTACCAGATGAAGCTGGTGCACTTGAGTTAGCACTGGTTTCAGAAGTTGAAGCTTTTGGAGCAATACTTGTTGTTGATTCAGTAGATGAAGCTGGAGCTGATGAGGCTGGAGCTGATGAAGAGGCAACTGGAGCTGATGAAGAGGCAACTGGAGCTGATGAAGAGGCAATTGAAGCACTTGAAGCTGGAGCTGATGAAGAAGCAACTGGAGCACTAGAAGCTGGAGCTGATGAAGAAGCAACTGGAGCACTAGAAGCTGGAGATGAAGATTCTTTGTGTTCAGTGGAAGATTCTGGACAGTAAGTTGTGTATGAAGTCTCAATACCGGAATGAGTTTCAGTAATAACAGTTGTCTTCAAAGCTTGAGAGCTTGATTCTTTAGCTGGAGCTGATGAAGAGGTAGCTGGAGCACTTGATTCTGGAGCAGAGGATGATTCTTTTTGAGCAGAATAAGTAGTACCAGTAGATTCACTGTGTTCAGCAGCAGATTCTGGACAGTAAGTTGTGTATGAAGTTTCGATACCTGAATGGGTTTCAGTGACAACAGTAGCTTTCAAAGCTTGAGAACTAGATTCTTTAGCTGGTGCAGAATAAGTAAAGGCTTTTGGTGCAATGGAAGTACTGGATTCAGCTGGTGAAGTTGAAGCACTTGACTCAACAGATGCTGATGATGAAGCAACTGGAGCTGATGATTCTGGAACATTTGAAGATGGAATAGCAGCAGATGAATAGACAGCAAAGCTGGATGGAACAGTTTCCGATGGTGGAACTGACTCATAAGTTTCACTTTCAGTCAATGGACACCAAGTAGTGTATTGAGTTTCAACACCAGTAATGGTAACGGTAGCAACTGATTTCAAAGCTTTAGAAGTTTGAGTTGCACAACGGTTATCACTACATGAAGTGATGGTGACAAGAGTATGCTCAGTCAATTCTTCAGTTTTAGTTGATTGAATAACTAAAGATGAAGATGAAGCATCGGAAGATTCCGCTGAAGAATCTGATTCACCGATACTAGCATTTGCTGAAGCATCAAAATGGGATGATAAGCCTGAAGGAGAAACTGAAACATCCAAGTTTGCAGACGCATCGAAATGGTTTGATACGGATTCTGATCCTTTACCAGATGAATAATCAACGTTGCTTTCAGCATTTGAATTTAAAGAAGCAGAAGCACCATCTGAAGAGACTTCACCATCGAATGATGAGCCAGCATGGAATTCTGCTGAGTGAGCGTGGACTAAAGCCAACGATGAAGAGAGTAATGTATAAGCGAGTGACACTCTCATTTTCCAAAAACCTTTGAGCTTGAATTAAACGAATGTATTAGGGTATTGATTGGATTTGGATACGTTGTATAGTTTCGATTCAACAAGCACAGGTCTTTGATTTGTAAAAACGAAGAATCTTGTAGCTTTTTAAATAGTTTCGAAAGACAATGGAGAAGGCGCCTTTGATTGAATTGGAATGTTGAAAGAAAATTTAAAGTAAAAGAATTGAACATACCCATGGAATATCAAATTGAGAATCAGTCTTACACTTATACATTGACTAGCCTTTGTTACCTGGCCATTCTGCATGTTGACAGAGTTTTCAGACCAAACCCGATTAAACTCTAAACATTTTCAACTTGTAACAGACTTCAAACATATGGTAAATCCTTTTGAAAGCCTCCCAACCCAAGTAAAGATAACGCGCATCATATCCTCTCAGACGCAACTAAAAATGACTAAAAATAGTTAGCTAATTTCCTTATTAGTGCTTGAACGGTTACGATCGACCCAATTTATCTTGCGGAATTATGCAAAATATCGATTTGATTTGGTTAGTATCAAAAATGTTTCATGTATACTAGTTGGAATGTTTTCTGGTTTGGGCCACTAAAGCATTACACACATAACGGATTCCCAAGCCTTAGCGTATAACAACAAAACCCACCATCGACTCATTTTGGGCGATTTTGTAAACCTTACTAAGCCCTCAATCCCCGTGATGTTGACCACATGGTATAGACATCCTTTCTTATGAAAAGTATCGACCAGCTCTAGAATGTTCAAAATTTAACTAACCTAATACTAAAATTGACAGACAATGCAGCGATAAAGAAAGCACAAATACTCGCGAATTCTGGAGAAAAATGTTAAGCGAAAACCCAAACCCAAAGTATTAAACTGATCCCACTGACTGAGGTTAATGAATACAACTAGCTGTTTTTAGCAATTGTAGTGAAAATGGAAAAACACTTCCCTAGACGCTAGTCATTGGAAAGAAGTACACAATGTCCTTGAAAGGACCCCTATATCATATTTCCTGAAAGGGTTGTCCAAAAATGTGATGCATTAGTTTGAGTGTTTCGCGTATCTGATAAATTCCAACTGCACAGAGTCCTTTAGATTATGATAAACATATTCACACTTTACCCAAGCCTTAGAGTCCTTGGTATGTTATTTGGTTCCTAAATCGTAGTGCGTTTCCTTCTAAATCAAGTAAAGACACTTCCCCAATTGTGATAAACTCACAAGGTGGCACAATCAAAAGCTTTCACATCAGATCAACCACACATAACTATTAGCCGCTTGACCTTGGGTTTGTTTTCTACCACAAAGTAGTATAAAGAATGACAATATCCAGTATTAACAAAGATGCAGCATTGAACTTGATGAATTCTTAAACATATTTTCTAATATTATATATCAACAATGTTGTTTAAGATGATATGTTGTTGTTGTTGTTGACTGTGATGATTTGATTGTTAGCGCGCGCGCCTTCTTCGTCTTCTGCTCATATAACAGAAAATTAAAAAAAAAAAAAATTGTTCTTAGTCAGCAACAATCAACAATTTCTCTCGAACTTGCTTAGTCAAAACTTTAAAGACAACTCCATTTCGAATTCAACAATTATTGAGAAACACTTTTGCAAATTTACAAGAACAAATTCCTTAAAACTGGAGTGCTAACAAAGATTGAACATCCAGATAAACTATTTAATTCTTCGTCGATCGTCTGTTCTTTCCGCTGGATTCAAAAGATTGATTCGTTACAAATTAGATCCCGTCTCCTTTTCACGCACATACGCACACGAGAACCTCGACCGAAAGCTAATTTAACCTGGCAGTGTTTAACTGAATTACCTGGAAAAGAACATCACTTACCAAAGCACATCTCATCAAAAGTCGCAAGATACGCATTTGACTAAGAACCCTTTGAAAGCACTTTTTTGAAAATTTCCCTCAAGTTTAGGAGCTTACATCAATTTTTCAATCAGTTTTTTTTGATCTATAAATACCCCGTGCTGTCAATATGACTAGTACTGCACTACGTGATAATGGCCGAAATATTCTCTTCAGTCATGATACAGTGAAGTCGAACTCTGTTCAAGGATCACCCGCTCCGGAAGCTCTATCGAAAACATCAAGCCAAAATCAAGATCAAATTGTGGGCGCTTCTGGTTCTAATGCCCCAGATACCTCAAGTTCTGTTGGGAATTCAAATATAGAAACCACACAAGCTCTTCGACCACCAACACCACCACTTTCGAAACTAAGAACTAGATCAATGTCTTTGGGGAAAGTGTTTAGTTTTGGAAATAATTCTAAAAAAGAACAAACTGAACCAAATGTATTGAAAGAAAATGATGAACTTGAACAACCAAATGAAGCGAAAATTCATG
This sequence comes from Hansenula silvicultrix, assembly GCA_030574755.1. NCBI lineage: Eukaryota > Fungi > Ascomycota > Saccharomycetes > Phaffomycetales > Wickerhamomycetaceae > Hansenula > Hansenula silvicultrix. The sequence goes on from JAJMFL010000002.1 coordinate 1,228,451, forward strand.
ATTCTTTATCACCAAATGTCGAGCCATTATCGGAAACTCACTCAGAAAGCATTAATGATCCAAATATTTTAGACTCCAAACATGATGGCTCAATAAATTCTCAAGATGAAAAGAAACTGTCCATGAAGATTAAGAATTTCTTCAAGATGAATTCGAATTCAGCCATAAGCTCACCAAATTTAACAAGTACTAAGCCAGATATCAAATTACAAAATGAAGATAATGATTTTAGCTTGGAAGCACCAGAAAAAGTTCATGAATCAACCATACAACATAATGGTGAAGCTGTTAAAGAAACTTTGGAACCACCAACAGAAATTCTAGAAGAGCAATCTCAACGGAATGGATCATCTTCATCATCTCCACCAACGAAAACTACATCAAAATTGGCCCAGGCGGCTAGAAGATTACGTTCACCTTCATCACCAAATCCACCAAACTCAAATAGCTCAAAAAAGGAAGATGCAAAATCAAAAAGCAACTTTGTATCTGCCCAACCATATTTTGCACATCAGGGTTTACCGCCACATGCTGGTGATGATACTTTCAAAGATATTATCGAAAATGGCTCGTCAAACGTTGGACATGGACCATTACCATTTGCATTGAAAAAAAACCATTCAGCTTCACAATCTTCTTTGAAGTTGATAGTGGAAGAAACTGGTAATAAAATGGATCAGTTGAAAATACCCGAAGGTGTTGAACAAAGTAGTGAACCATCGGTTGAGCATCCCGCCAACTTCAATGATGAGACAGGCGGTAAACAACAACAAGAGCAACAACAACAACAAGCTAATAAGCCGCCACTCAGAAGAGTTGCTTCTGCGCCATTAGGGCTAAAGCAAAACTCAAACGAAGGCCATTCAGACTCCGAGAAGAAACTGGAAGAGATATCAGAGTCCAAGACAAGACCACGTAAGAAATCATTTTTATCTTCAAATGCAATAAAAGTTTCAGAACTACAAGTTGGGCCACAATCATTTGAAAAAATAAGATTACTAGGTAAAGGTGATGTTGGTAAAGTTTACCTTGTTAGAGAGAAAGTTACTGATAAACTATATGCTATGAAAGTCTTGAGCAAGAAGGAAATGATTCAAAGAAATAAAATCAAGAGAGCCTTAGCAGAACAAGAGATTTTAGCAACCTCAAATCATCCCTTTATCGTCACATTATACCATTCATTCCAATCAGAAGACTATTTGTATCTATGTATGGAATACTGTATGGGTGGAGAGTTTTTTAGAGCTTTACAAACCAGAAAATCCAAATGTATTCCAGAGCTGGATGCAAAATTTTACGCCAGTGAAGTAGTTGCTGCTTTAGAGTATTTACATTTGATGGGGTTTATCTATAGAGATTTAAAACCTGAAAATATCTTGCTACATCAATCTGGTCATATCATGTTGTCAGATTTTGACTTATCAAAACAGTCGGAATCAATCAAGAATCCATCAATGAGTTTCAACAACAATAAAAATTATCAAACACTAGATACAAAAGTCTGTATTGATGGTTATAGAACAAATTCATTTGTTGGTACGGAAGAATATATCGCGCCAGAAGTTATTAGGGGTAAAGGTCACACAGTGGCTGTTGATTGGTGGACTTTAGGTATCTTAATATTTGAAATGTTATTTGGTACAACTCCTTTCAAAGGTGGGAATAGAAATCAAACTTTTTCACAAATTTTGAAAAGTGAAGTATTCTTCCCAGATACTCAAATTGTTTCATCGAATTGTAAAAATTTGATCAAAAAATTATTGATTAAAGATGAAAATAAAAGACTAGGTTCCAAAATAGGTGCTTCTGATATTAAAAATCATGCTTTCTTCAAAAATACTCAATGGGCATTGTTAAGAAATCAAAAACCACCAATGATTCCAGTATTATCGAAAAATGGTACTGATTTCCATAAACCTAGTAAAGCAAATAAACAATCTTCAATTGATATATCCAAAGAGCAAATTTTACAACGAGCAATGGATATAAATGAAGAGGCAAATGAAGAATCAGATGACCCATTTGGTGATTTTAATTCAATGACGTTGATACATGAAGGTACACAATATGACGATTCTTTAATTTATGGTACTGGAAACTCATACGGTTCAATTTCCTACACTGTTACAAGTGGGAATAGACCAAGAACCAATAGTAAGAGTATATTTAAGACGAAATTCTAGATTGCAATTTTTTTATTGCCTTGGTGGTGAATTAAGGTGCTGATGGTGGTATAATTCTGACATGTTGTTAGCTTACATTTTTCATTTTCATTTTTTGTGTTTATATTTCTGTTTCTGTTCTATTATGATTTCTTATGTGATGTTTTTAGTTCTTTTTTATGATTTATTTCAAGCATCATTCATTTTTACCAAACCTGTCACCTGCCATATTTTTGTATTTAAAGCACATTGTTATACTGCACATATTCATGATCTTTATGTGAAAAAAAAAAGACTAAAATAAAAGTTGTTTGTCATTAATAATTTGTATTGAGTACGAAGTATAAGTTCTCATGGGTATCCATCCGCTACAAAGTTTTGTTAAAAATGCAAAATTAAATTTTAAAATCTATCGATACCATGAATCATCTATAAAAGGGTGTGTGTGAGTTGTAAATCTCACAATGCTTATATACAAGTTTTAATCAAAATCGTCTATAATATCACATATTTCCTCGATTTTATCACCTTTTAAAACTTCTGGAAATAATTCCACTAGTTTGCGTTTATTTGCAACTTCTCGAGCATTTTCAATTTGTTCTTGTCTTTTTTTCGATACTTTAAATGCATTATGAATAATTTCATCATTAATAGAAGCTAGTTTGGCAACATTTAAACCATAAGAATTTTTAGCAATGCCAGGTACTAGATTGTATAAGAATGTCACTTTTGGCCAATCGTGATCGTGTTGTTTTTCTTCAATATAACCCATATGGAAATTTTTAATTTTTGAATATTTTTTAGAAAGTTTACATATCGATGGGAAATGCGTTATAAACAGTATCAATGACTGTGAAGTTTCGGTCATCAAGTATTGTAATATCGATGAAGCTATAGATATACCATCAACGGTACCGGTACCTCTACCGACTTCATCCAATATGATTAATGATTTCCCCTGACAATTTTGAATAACGTTTAAAATTTGTGACATTTCAGTGAAAAAGGTTGATTCACCTTTAATCAGGTCATCTTTTGAGCCCATTCTTGTTAGAATTGAGTTGAAAACACCTAGAGTTGCATTTCCGCATGGTATAAAACAGCCACATTGAGCCATTATTATCAAAAGGGCAACTTTTTTAACATATGATGATTTACCACCCATATTTGGGCCTGTAATGATTAAACAACTAGAACTTGACACATTCATATCGATATCATTTGGAACATAATTATTCAGCTGTTCGATTATTGGATTTCTTCCATTTTCAATTTGTACAATTTGTTCATCAACAAATTTTGGTCGTGTATAATTTAGTGATGAAGATGTAGTGGTTATTGATAATAAACAATCATATTGTGATAAAATTTTAATAAACTGATTCAGTTCGATATATTTACTATCCAAGTCTTTGATGAATTTTTGGAAAACAGAGTGACAAGCTTGTAAATATAATTCCATATGATATTCTAATTTTTTCATAAGTTTTATAATTTGAGGAGTTCTATACCTTGAAACCAATTTTGAACCATTGATTTTAACCCAATCTTTTGGAACGATTTTCGCCAAACCGGCACGAATTTCAACAAGATAAGGTTCTCTACTTCTTGTAACGTAGTCCATTGAAGGTCTTTTGAAAAAATCTCTAATTCTTTGTAATTCTTTTTGAAATTCATCATAAATGTTGGAGATTTCGATATCCTGAGTGACAATTTCATCTTGATTAATTTGTAAAGTATTTAAATTGAAATATTTCAAGACATGGTCGTCGTTATGATCATCCAATGCGTTTGGTGAATTAATCATAGAGACATATTTAGAGATATCTAGAGATTCGGATATTTCAACAAGTTTTTTGAATAATTGTTGAAGGAGAGTTGATTTCAAATTATTCAATATATCAAATTTACCAAATTTAATAATTAGTTTTGAAATTTCTTCAATTTTCAATAAAAATATGAATAATTCTTTCCTTTTGACTTTACCATAATGCAATCTATTTAAAATTTTTTCTAAATCTGGTGAATTTTTCAATAAATTTGCTAAATTTTCTAAAAAATGATTAAAATTTGATTGTAAATGCTCAACTGCATCGAATCTTTTTTCAATTTCTTCTCGATCTATTAATGGATTGCTTAGCCATTTTTTCAATAATCTAAACCCAAATTTTGTTCTTGTATGATCCATTAACCAAATTAATGAACCAAATTGTTCATTTGTAGTGGAATTGTTAAAAATTTCTAGATTCGTTAAAGAGTTTGAATTAAGAATCATGTTGCTTTTTTGAATGAAATTTGAATAATTTGAAACGATTTTAAATGAAGAATCCAATTCGAATTCTTTTAGATAATCTATCAATAAAGAACAGCAAGTTTGGAAAGATTTTGATTGTTGAGATATGAATTCAAATAATTTTGGACTATCAAATACATAATCATTTAAATAAGTTTCATAAAATTTTTGCTTTAGTAGTGGAATTTTATTTATTCTTATATTTGATGAATTTGATGATATGAATTTTGATAAACAATTTTCTGATAATTCTGATAATCCATTTTCGAAGTAGATAAATTCAATGGGTTCCATATGTAAAAGTCTAGTTTCCAATTCATTTCTGAGGAAATCATCTTGAAATGTATCATAGATTATTTCACCCGTTAAAGGTTGAATTGAAACAATTGTTAAAAGAACGTTATCGTTCTCTAGCGGCGATTCCACTATTGATAGTAATGAATTTATATTCTTATCACGTTCTTGATTGACTTCATCATATTCGATATATGTAGATTTAGTGAATACATTTGATAACTTTCTTTTAAACAATGAATTTTTACTCTCCATCAATTTGATTGCACTTGTTTCAATTTGGTCCACAACACCAATTTTCAAACCATGGTCCAGCAATCTTTGTAGATGGATATGCAGCCTGGGCTCAGGGATTGAACAATACGCCAGTTTATTGTATAATTTATCGTTAGGTGATTCATCAATAATGTTCAATTTACCAGGTACTAGCATGATGTTTAAGATTTTATGAACTTTTAAAGCATCTTCGCAATAGAATTTGTATTTATAGCCAACTTGAATAGCCAGTATTTTATCCAAATGTTGAAGTTTGAGTTCTTTAACCTGTTGATCCAATGGAGTTAGTTTGGAATTTTTTGGAACTGATTTTTTTTGCCTCTTTTTCGGCGGGAGTGATTCTTGTTGTTCAACTTCTTCATCCGCATCACCATTTTGTAGTTGATCCTCGTCTTGCTCCTCGATATTGAACTTGTTGTCCTTTGATGAAAACTTTTGGCTTAATTTTTCTTTTAAATTTTCTCGAAGTATAATTTGTTGTGTTGTTGGTTGTAGAGTATCTGAATTTGTTATTGGATGTTTTTTATCATATTGGAATAGTTGTTTACGTTCTATGCTTTTTGGATCCGCTGGTGAATCTTTTGCTAAGATTTTATTCACAGTCTTGTCATTATTGTCATTATTGTCATTACTATCAGCATCATCATTGATTTCTATAACCTGGTCATTATCGCCATCACCATTCACACTATTAATTTGAGGTTTTGAATTAAGCTTCTCCTTTGGAGAAGCTTTGAAAAACCTACTTATTGATGGTTGTCCTTGTGATTTTATAGGACTTTTTGTATTTTTCATTCTACTTTTTGCATTAGCTTAAGTATTATTAAATGAATACATTTGTATATAGATTTATGTATAGATCAATAGAAGAGAAAACTACGCTAAATAAACTGTCATTAATTTCGTGTAAACGCGTTGTTGTTGTCTTGATCCAATTTCTTTTTCTAATTGTCACGTTCAATACTCTAACATCACATGACTTTTTGACGTTCTTAATAAGGGCATCCAATATATATAAAATTCTCGATTGCTATTATTCTCAGTATGATGTAATTGTGTGAACTACTTTGAATAGGCATTCCAAAAGAGGAGAAGACAAGAGATTTACGGGCTGATTGAATAACCCGAGTTTCCGGGAGCTGACTAACACAAAGGAAAACCACGGTAACAATCACCAAATTCGTAATTAAAATTTTTGAATCACGTTTCCTTATTCGATACTTTAAGTTTCTCTTGTTTGTTGTTAACTGAATTGACCAGTTGAGAACAAACAATCGCTTAATTGTAAGCGATATTATTGTTATTGTATTGTTCTCACTATTATTACTATTATTACTGATAATACTGTTAACAACAATATTAATAGTACTACTCTATATAATATACACACTGTACTCTTCACTGTACTCACTGTGTATACTGTGTACACTGTGGCTTATCACTTGCAACTCCCAAATTTCCCGACTAAAGTGCATTACATAAGCAATTTAAAATACTGCTGCTGCTGCATTCCGCGAATTTTTAATTTTAATGTTTTCCAGTTTTTTCTTTTGCACAGTTTCCAATTAAACAAAAAGTGGATTTTCAAGGCCTAAAATTTAAATATATACAGTTTGCAATCCACTTGAGAAAACAATACTTGTACTATATATATTCATTTATATCTATATCTATACCAACAACAACAACAACAAAGCTATCTATTCAATACATAAATCAAAAGCTATACATTCTATATCGAATACCAATAGACTATTATCACAGACTATCAGAGCGGTAAAGTGGAGCATATCTGACACAGTTTGAAAATCACCCCATACTACACATTACTATTATACTCATTATACTCATCAATACTATTCATCTTATTTACAATCTACAAATTACAATAGAGAATATCATCACATTGTCATAATATACACATCTAATAGGTTACAGTGCCATACATTGAGCATTCGCCATGTTGAAAACAAATCAGTATCAAGTTCCCTTCTTGTATCAAAATAGTTCAAATACACCAAGTACAACAAACTCATCTTCAAATTCTCAAATTCCAAAAAGTTTTGACAAACTAAATAAGGCACACCCAAACTTGTACATAAATACCGAACACCATCCTTCTTTACATCGTGCTGATAGTTTTAAGCCTCAACATATAACTCATCGTCATTCTTTTTCCTCGGGAATTGGAATTGGCATCGGATCTGATAATACAATTCATGAATCAATAAAAGATGACGATGAGGCTGAAGGTGAAGCTGAAGGCGATGACTACACTTATGACGATTATGACCATGACGATGAAGTTGATTTGAAAAATGAAGAAGATGAAAATGACTATTGTTATGGTGGCTACCATCCAGTGGAAATTTACGAAATTTTAAACCAAAAATATCAAATTCTGAGAAAATTAGGCTGGGGCCATTTTAGTACTGTTTGGTTGGCTTACGATAAACAAAATGATCAACACGTTGCAATTAAAATTGTTAGATCCCAGTCTCATTATACCCAAGCTGCCCTTGATGAAATTAAAATCTTGGACATAATCAATAAGAAAAACCCCTTGCATCCAGGTTATAACCATTTGGTTAAACTATACGATTGGTTTTATCACGAAGGTCCAAATGGGAAACACGTTTGTATGGTTTTTGAAGTTTTAGGTGAAAATATGTTGGGATTGATTAACAAGTTTAATAACGATGGCTCTTCATCAATAAATTCGTCTTCAACAACTTCAAGTGAGAACTTGCCTCTAAAAGACTCTGAATTATCAATAAAACTATCAAACTTGGAGAAAACTTATGGTGGGTTGCCAATCTCTATAACGAAACAGATTACAAAACAACTGCTATTAGCGTTGGACTATTTACACAGAGAATGTGGATTGATCCATACAGATATTAAACCTGAAAATATCTTGCTGGAGATTAAAAACGTTGAAGAATTTGTTAAACTGATGAAATTTAATAAAAAGCATACCCAACCAAACTCAGATTCAAAATCTAAAACAAATTTACATTCAAGATCTTCAAGTTTCCAATCTCCAATCAAATGCTCAAAACCTTTACCATCCCCTTTAACCACTTCATCCTCATCTTTTGATTTCCAAGACTACTTTTCTCAAGCTTTGAAAAAAAACACTCTTTGTAAACAGAAATCTAAAAATTTACAGAAAAATCATAGCTTCAGTGGTAACCAAAATCATCATCAATTACCTTCCAATTCGAGTGCAGGCTCAATAAAATGCTATGACGATGAAACAAGTTCAAAATCACCTGTTTTCTCAAACCATCAAAATCAATCAACGTCCCCTGCGACTTCGTCGAATTTAACTTCATACGTCGTTTGTGCCTCAGAGGCGAACTCAGATGATGAAGATGATGATGAAAATTCTAATAACGTACTTGAATCTCCATTGCATTATACTTACAAGGAGGATGCAGATTTAAATTCAAGATTTTCTTCAATTTCAATGGAGGATAACGAGTTAGATGACCAATTCACCAATAATGGAAATTCATTACCATGCGAATCAGCTGACTTATCTTCAATCATAAATGTTAAATTAGCAGACTTGGGGAATGCCTGTTTCAACAATTTACACTTCACAAATGATATTCAAACTCGTCAGTATCGTGCCCCGGAAATCTTATTAGGTCATAAATGGGGGTGTTCAACTGATATTTGGTCTGCAGCATGTTTAATTTTTGAACTAATCACTGGTGATTACCTCTTTGATCCTAAAAATGGTAAAAACTATACAAAGGACGATGACCATATCGCACAAATATTAGAACTGATTGATGACCAGGACGTTTCTTATCAGTTTATGTATGATTGTAAATATGCACTGGATTATTTCCACTCGGATTATAAAACTCTTCGAAGAATTAAAAATTTAAAGTATTGGGATTTGAAAAATGTTTTAATTCAAAAATATAAAATGGACTTTAAAATTGCCAAAGAAATTGATGAGTTTTTAACTCCAATGCTTAAAATTGATCCAAAATTTAGAGTTGATGCTGGTGGTTGGTCAAATCATGATTGGTTAGACGATGTTGAAAATTGTGGGTTCATTAATAGACCTTGTGGCTGTTGTGGTGAAGATATTAAAGGTTGGTCATCAAGATGTAGAGATTGTGATTCAAAATGATTGTTAAGGAATTTTAAAGTGATATGAAAAGAAATGAAAAAAAAATGAAAATGAGTTTATTAACGAATTGAAGGAAAAGTTAACAAGTTACAAAATGTACAATAGTGGGTCCTCCGAGGAAAGAAAGATCCAAGATTAATCGCTAAAAAGTTGTACATTTATTATTGATTTATTTCGTTTTGAAAGTATTTTGCACTACATGTATTTTTTGCTCAGATTGTTAGTTAGTTTTAAAGTCTATATTGTGTTTTTGGTTTACGCATAGGTATCAGGTGTAATGTTATTTAATTAAAGGTTTAATATTGTTATAGTGAACATTGTAGCTCATTTATCATTTATAGTTAAAAGCCATTAAATAAATTGGTAAACCTTCACCATTGGAATCCTTTTCACCTTTGGAATTAACATTACCAATCCCGATAAAATCTTTATCTATGTATTCAAACCCCCAGTGTTCATAAACTGATTTTGCATGATCAGAAACTGCAATCAAAGTTGCTGGTACTCCTTCTTCAACAACTTTAGCTAAATAAGGTTTAACTAATGGAGAAATTGAACCTTTGTTAACATTTGGATTTTTACCAATGAAACTTAAAACCCATTGTGGTACATCATCACCAAATCCATGTTTTTCTAATAAATGATGAACTTTTTCTTTATATTCTTCAACTCTTTCATTGATTGGATTCAATATTAACTCAGGATATGTAAAATTTGTAGCTGGTTCCCAAACTGCAACTGCATTATAATCATTAATCTCTAGTATAACAGCATTTGCATCTACAAATTGTTTTATTCTATTGGTGTATAATTTTAATTTGTCATCAGAAGAAACTCCTTCATACATATATTGATCAAGTTTCCCCGGTGAAAATGAAGCATGAATAGTTTCAGCAACTTTAACATAATCAGTTGTAATATTTGCAGACATGTCTAAGTTTCTAGTGGTTTGTTTGCAAAAGTTTAACACTAGTATCAATTTCAGTGGTGTGTGACTCTCAAATGATTAAGTTTGTGGGTTCGAGAAACCAAATATGCACACTAAAACTATTGATTAACGGACCCCACGGATTTTACTATGGAGGAAATGTTAAAGGTATAATAATAATTACAACAACGGCTTTTCTTATTACAAAGACGTACAACTTAAAAGAGTAATATAATAAAAAATTTATTTTTTCCTGTAGTTAATTCAAGGCTTTTAATACATCCAAGAATATGATTAAATTAAAAAATTTCGAAACAAATATTAATAAAAAGTGTGAAAAAGAAAACCATTTAAACACTTTAGAAACATTTGTGGTGAACAATAGCTGGACCAGATTCATCATATTCTTGTTTTGAGATCCACATTTGTTGGAAAGTAGATAATGAGGCCAAAATAGAACCACCAATCCAGACAGAGTATTTTCTTTCAGGTGGAGCAATGATTTTAACCTTCATTGAAGATGGAGCTAAAGCAGTAATTTCCTTTTGCATACGTTCAGCAATACCTGGGAACATAGTAGTACCACCAGATAAAACAATGTTACCGTATAATTCTCTTCTAACATCAACATCGGTTTTGATAATAGAGTTATAAGTGGTTTGATCAATACCAGCAGCTTCAAGACCCAATAATGATGGATGGAATAAAGCTTCTGGAGCTCTAAATCTTTCGTTACCAATGGTGATAACTTGACCATCTGGTAATTCGTATGATTTTTCAATAGCTGATGATTGAGCTGAAGTTTGTAATTCTTGATCGAAATCTAAAGCAACATAAGCTAATTTTTCTTTAATATCACGAACAATTTCTCTTTCAGCAGTAGTAGTAAATGAATAACCACGTTCTGATAAAATTTTCATCAAATAATCAGTTAAATCTCTACCAGCTAAATCAATTCTTAAAATAGCATGTGGTAAAGCGAAACCAGCATAGATTGGAACAACGTGAGTAACACCATCACCTGAATCTAAAACAATACCAGTAGTTCTACCTGAAGAATATAATGATAAAACAGCTTGAATGTTAACGTAAAAAGCTGGAACGTTAAAAGTTTCAAATAAGATTTGAGTCATTTTTTCTCTGTTGGTTTTTGGATTCATTGGAGCTTCAGTTAATAAAACTGGATGTTCTTCTGGAGCAACACGTAATTCATTGTAGAAAGTATGATGCCAGATTTTTTCCATATCATCCCAGTTGGTAACGATACCATGTTCAATTGGGTAACGTAAAGTTAAGATACCTCTTTTTGATTGAGCTTCATCACCAACGTATGAATCTTTTTGACCCATACCAACCATGATACCTTGATGTCTTGGTCTACCGACGATTGATGGGAAAACAGCACGAGGAGCGTCATCACCGGCGAAACCGGCTTTACACATACCAGAACCGTTATCAATAACTAACTATAAAATCAAAATGTTAGTATCCATAGTAAATAAAGTGATGGGGTAGATGATCTTTAGGTTGGTTGATTAGATTTTTGTGACAATATTTTAGTCACATCCCTGAATAATAAGGGAATGACAATCATGTCACAACCCTGTTTAAACGTAAAAACTTAAGATCAATCAATCTATAAACCTTCATAATCTATGAAATTCAATTGAGTAAACTTACAGCAGCAATTTCTTCTGTTGGGGATAGTTGTTAGTATTTGCAATTCAGTTAACAAAATGATATAAATCCATTATATTAATCCCTGTATAATCCCCATGAGTACCAACATCATCATCATCAATCATCAATTATCAATTATCAATCATAATCAGTTCAATACAACTCCCAACTGAAATACCAATCAAACTGTGAACTCAAAACTTTGAGAATGTTGTAGAAAAAATCAAATCCGAGATTTCGGAAAGTTGCCAAATCGAAAAGGGAACTAAAAAAAAGCATTTTGAAAAAACAACCGCCAAAGCCAAAAAAATGACAATGCTGTTGAATCAACAAAACAACAAATTGAGTAAAGCAATTGTGTAAAGATTGTCATATGAAGCAGTGAGAGTATGTGCTCCAAATGAATTGAAGTTCTCAGTCCATGTTTTGAATGATACCTTCTTTCAAAAGTTTTGGGTTTGCATATATGGCTTATCTTTAACAAAGCGCGTACTGCTTTTTGTAAAAAAAAACCTGATATCTCAAAGAATTAAGGGTATTTGTAAAAGAGGTTTAGGTATATTCCTAAAGTTTCAATCATCAGGAGGCATTTGTCATTTGATTGATGATAAAATTCATTGATGTTTTGATGATGTTGATGATTTCAACATTGGAAACACCCTTTGGGCGGCACTCATTTTTTGGATCAATTGTGATCTGACAACAATCTCCAAACAGAAATTCTGATAGGAAAACCGCAATGAAAGTTATAATATAATAGATTTTATATCATTGGTATACCATTAGTATAGATTAACTTACCTCCGTCCATTTTTAAATGATTATTTGATGAAATAAGTATAACAAATGATACAAATTGTCAAGTTGAATAAGTTAAAAGTTCAAAGTTATAGGGGGATCCAAAAGGAAAAAGAGAGAATGTGAAAAATGATGCCAGCGAATCGAGATTCACCGTGCAAAGGAGGCAGTTCCGACTAGTGTAACCCGGTCTTTGTATATCCTCGGAACTTACCAAAATATACAATATACTATATCTAGTACATGGAGATATAATCTAAAGAGCTGTGATATATATATATATATATATGTATGCTCAATGCTCAATTCATTGAACATCTATAGTCTCCTATTCTACCTCATCCCAAAACCCAACATTAATTTAAACACTTTGCTCAACTGCTTATAGTTGTCTATTCTATTGTTAGACTTTGTGCGAAACTACGCCTACAAAAATTAAAATCAATGATTCTTCTGTTTTAGGAAATCTATTTCATGTCTCTCGAGATGAAACAATTGATGAAACGCTGGATTGAAAACCCTGAACATTGGGTCATACTAATCAGTCATGGCATGGCTTTCTTGTCCTTGACTGATACACAAGACGCTTTCAAGCTATTTTGTATCTTTTCCATTGTTGGTCAATCTACTGATCGATCTTTCTCATCAACCATGTTCAACTGCCTACAGTCCTCAATATGAATAAGAACATTGCTTCTGTAGCAGGCAATAGGAGCCTTGTAATTCCAGTTCAGGTGATTTTCGTGTTTTCAAATCACTTCACTTGAACTAGTTGAAGGTCAATTCAATGCTTAACTCTTTGAGATTATTACTGAATTCGCAAAGCTCATGGATAAAATCCTCATAATCATGTGCACTGGTCTTATCCAGAATTGAGCTGGATTCACAAAGAGCAAATAGTACGCACTCTCTTGTAACTGCTCAGTGGCTTCCAGAGGATCTCACTCTTGCCCGATCTTGCCAGATCTATTGAATCCCAATAGAAGACATTATATATATTTGTAATATCTTACATAATAATCGCGAGCCCAAATTGTCGTTATTACCCGCTGCTATAGTAATGTAAAGCGCGCTACACGCTTTAATTAGTTTAAGAATACACGTAAAGACGGGAACAACTTTATAGACTAATAACATTACAATTACAGAGCATAAATTTGATGGGATATGGATTCAAATATAGATCCCAATATCGATCCATCTATCGAAACACAATCTGGGATATTTACAAAATTTTCCATCAATAATGATTTCCATTCACAAAATGATAATCAACAAGTTCATGATGATTTTATAAGTCAACAATACATCGATGATAATACCCCCAATAGTACAAATTCTGCCGCCGCCGCTGCCGCTGCTGCTGCTGCCGCTGCAAACTTGTCAAATATCATAAACTTCAATCATTTGCAGGGACATAATGATCGTTCAAATACCTCATCACCTCCACCTCCACATCAACATCAACACCAACATTCAAATCAAAATCAAAATCAAAACCAAAACCAAAATCAAAATCAAAATCAGCCGACACCATCTTCAACATCCTCATCATCTCAGAACCAAAACCTACATGGCATCAGAAGCGCACAGCAGAACAACACGCAAAAGGAAATCCCATATAGAGAATCTTTAAACTTTATACAAGATACATTGTCAAATCTAGGAGATGATCATGGAGAACAATATATCGAGCCAGAATCCAGTTTAAAACAACCAAAGCAGAGACTCATCCATGATACGAACTCTCAGGTCAGCATAGTAGTGGTGAATCCTGCCTCAACGGAAGGTACTCGTCGATTGGGGAGACCAAGAAAACATGTTACTTTACCAATAGGTTCCAAATCAATAGATTATTCTTCTTCACAATCAACAAGCTCATCACAAAATTTGAACGAAAGTATCCTATCAAGATTTAGAGTTGATTCAAAACCTGTAACGGGACCGGGATCGAGAGGGGGTAGGAAAAGATCAAAAACTACCATATCATCGAGACCTGGAAGACAACTTAAATTTGAAAAGGGATCCAAAGGCCTGAAGCTAACTCCTGATAATCAAGATGATGATGAAGTAAAAGACAAAACTGCTGTGAAACCTTCAAAACCTTCTTTTGTACAACCTAAACCAAAGCCAACCCATGAAGTGTCTACTAGTAATGAAACAGAAAAGAATGGTGAGAAACAGCCGCAAGATGACGATATAATTGTTCTTGATGAAGCTGAAAAGTCCAACGAAAACAAAGCTAATGAAAATGAACCTGAAAAGGAAAATGAAAAGGGAAATAAAAATCAAACGAAAATTATATTAGAAGATTATCATTCATTGAAACATAAGGGAAGAAGTACGGCTAGAGAAGAGTTTGATAGATCTGCTTTTGCAAAACTAGGTCTAGTACCACAATCAAGCAAGACTAAAAAGAAACACACACAACCGAAAAAGAGGAAAGATCCACCTGGACCTCTTGTTGGTGCATATCATGATATTTATGACCCTGAAAACTTATCATTAGCCAGATCTACAGCAGATAATGATTTAAATAAAATAGCAATGGGGTTTGAAGTGATACCTGCTCCTTATGCCAAAGATATAATGTTCATACTGGAGTTTATCAATAAATTTCAGTCTGTTTTAGAAGATTTTATAGATTTAGGTCCCCAAAATTTCGAAGAGGGCTTGGGGTTACGTCCTTCGACGACATATCCTTTACAAAATGTCAACCAGAAAACAGTTGATAAGCTATTCGACGAGACAAAATCGCATAGAGATGATGAATTACGTATGGAACAATTTTTCAGAAAACTTTTGAGTTTAGCTATAAATAAAAAGAATGATTTGACTGCAAGTAACTTTAAAGCTGCTATCAAATTTTTAAGAGTTTCTGCTCATAATTGGGGGCTTCCAAGAGAATGGAGGGATGATTCTGATATTTTCAACGTACACCAAATCACAAAGGAGATTGATGTCGAGCCAGTTGACGCTGAGAATCCACATACATTTGATAACATATTTCAAGCTTTTGGCACTTCATCACCAATACCCGATTTACCAATTGATCAAGATGATATACTCGATGAAGGATTACATGCTCTACGCCCCAAAGATCGCTTGATTTTACTGAGAAGTTTAGTACACTGGAGTTTGGCAAACTCGGACGTTATAAAGAGCGAAATAACAAATAGAACTCAAGCACAAGATTCACCTTTGGAGAAAGAGACATATTATGTTACAAGATTTGCCAAAGAAGGTATGAAATCACTTGAACAGTCTATTCAAAACTTCAAGAAGCAATCCGCTAAAAAATCGACGTCGGTGTCAAAAGCTGCAACACCAGAAAATGGAGATAAACAGTCAGAAAAGAATGCATCGAAGTATACCGATCCTTCCTACCCTTCATCAGATCATCCACTAGCGCTAAGACTTTTGACATTTTATGCTGGTGATGGAGGTTTGAATGGTAGATTCTACCTTTGTCGTCAATCAAATGCACAAACAGGTCCAGTTGGAGGTTACGAGGACTTAAAGTATCTACTTAATGATGATACCCCAGTTGAAAAGATGACATATGATGAACCTCCAACAAGATTTAAGCTCTACGTTCAAGATGTTACAACCATGCTAGCAGGTTTGAATGATCAGTTGAATGCAGAGAATGAACCAATAACAAATGATCCACTAGATCCTTGGTATGAGATTTCAGGCGACATCGAGGGTCTGAAAAAATTTTTGGATCATTTATCTTCAAAAATATCGGTACACAGATCTAAACAATTGACAAATTTATTCAACTATTTAAACTCATTACTTCCAACTTTAGAAAAATTTGATGAAATTAGCAAAAATGGTAAATCGATATCTAAGAGAACCAGAAGTGGAAATAATAACAAATCCGTTGATATTTTTGAGTTCAAAGAAAAGGCAAACAAGTTAAATGATAGCGATGGTGGAGATCAAGATATGGAAGACTATGATGAAGAGTTTGGCCTCATAGAGGCCAATAATGACGATGATGAAGATGGAGATTACATAGATGAACAATGAGTTCATTTTGAAAAGTGTTTACATCATGATATTATGATTATCTTTTAATCTTTTTCTGTAAAATTGTAGAAGATTCTTGGTCTTTATGAAAATCTTCATTTCTTCTCTTGTTCAATTCACGTTCCTTTGCCTCGTCTATAGTTATAAGCAAATCTTCATTTGCAATATCTTTGTTCTTTGCATTCTCTTCAAATTTTAAAGAATGACTATATATATCAGTATCTGATTCTGAATCATCTAGATTGTCAAAATCATCATCACGGTCCTCAGATTGGGCAAGGGCTTTTGGCTTCGTATTTGAGTCATCAAGTTGTGCGTTGCCAATTTTTTGTTTAAAAGAGTTCAACATTTTCAACGTTTCTAATTCTCTGATTTGTTTATTCGACTTGCCGTCCTTCTTTATCGTATTTGGGTTTTTACTGTTTGATTCTGGTTCTGAAACTCTCGTTTCATCTTGACTCTCTTCAAGTGACAACTTCTTTGATTCTATTTCCGCCTGTAGTCGTTTCAACTCTTGTGTTCTAGCGTCTTCCTCTATTTTCGCATTCTTTTTCTCTTCTTGTGAAGACTCTTCGTGGCTCCTCGTTGACAAGGAAGCTTCATCAACCTCTGCCTTTTCTTTTGACAACTTCTTATCGTTTAACAATTCATGTGCACTTTTCATTTTAATGTTCTTCGCTACCTCTGCATCACCAGCTTCTTCCTCTTCATCTAATCCTAGACTGAGCTTAACCTTTGGTTTTTTCTTTTTCGTCTTCTTTGCTGCAGTTTTATCCGGTTGTTTGTCTGACACTTCTTCCTTTTCCAAATCTTCAAAATATGGTACCAATACCTCACATTTGGTTATCTTCACTGGATATAAGGGCGTTTCGCCATCTGAGACCTCACCTTCGCCAATCTTCATGACATTGAAGATTGAGTCGCCAACAACTTTCCCAAAGACTGTGTTTTTATTATTCAACTCTGGTGTGTCTTTCAGTGTGATGAAGAACTTTCCTGTATTTGAATTTCTTGAGCCCAAATTAACTGAGCCTAAATAACCACGTTTAGTAAACCGTATTCTTGAGTTGAACTCATCTTCAAAGAGCTCTTGGTTTAATGACCCATCAACTTGGACAATGAAGTTCGCTAACACTCTGTTAAATAACCAACCATTGAATTTCCCATTTAAGACATTCGTAAGGAAAACCCTACTTGTGACTGGAGTTTCTTTAGCCCAAAGCTCAATGTCTATTGGTCCTTTGGTAGTATGGAGCCTGACTTTAGCACTTGTTTGAGGCTCAACAGTGGACATCTTTGCACTGCCCAAAAAACTTGGTAGAAAAGTTTATATGTCAAAAGATTGTTTATGTTTTTCATTCGGATTTGGTGTGGGCGAAAACGTACATAGACCCGAACAAGTGTGGGAATTGAATAAGGAATAATGAAATGCTTTCATGTATTTAAATAAATAGTATTTGGTGAATAAATAGGTTTTATAAATAGTAGATAAATAAATAGATAATATAAATATAATAAATATAATAAATAAGAGGATCTAGTTTAATCCAAGACACTGACAGTTTCTCTTTTCTCTCTAAGCTCTTTTTCAGTTGGTGGTAAATCTTGAGCATGTAGATAAGTTCTTCTATCGTGAGTGTATCTGAAGACAAGATCTTGTAATCTATCAGGTAAGATTTTCAAATCTTCAAAAGTTTTAGCGGTGGTGTCAATTTTTTGGTCAATAAATTTTCTATTGATTTGATCCTGACTTGGCCACATAAACCCTGGCAAGAATTTTGACAAGAACAAACCTAAATCTTTTGGAACGTTGATGTTTGTGTAGTTTCTTCTAGTGACAGGTTCGATTAAGTCTCTAATGTCTTTAATTGAAAATTTTTCACCACCATACAATTCGAAAGTTTCACCAATTGTAGAATCATCAAACCCGATTTTTTCCAATGCAGTAGCAACGTCCAAGACATGAGCTGGATAACTAGTTTCCTTGTTGTGGTTGAAAGTGTAAAATGTACTAACTTCAGCTAAAACACTCAACAATTTATCCTCTCTCCCGTACAATGGAGCTGGTCTGACAATTGTGACATCAGGATAAATCTCACGAACAGCGGCTTCACCGTGACCTTTAGTGGCAAAGAAGACGTTATCAGCAGATGGGTCAGCGTTATAAGAACTAACGTGAACTAATCTTGGGATACCATGATCTTTGGTAGCTTGTGCGATTCTTCTAGCGGCTTCGATATTGACATCGGCTTGAGTGAAATTTCTAGTATCGTAATCAGCACCAACTAGATTGTAAACGATATCTGAATATTTAACAGCTTCGTTGATTGAATCCAAGTTTCTAATGTCAAATTCCACAAAATTAACAACACCTAAATCGCCCGGAACTTTTAAGAATTTTGATTTAGCTTCATCTCTAAATGGGACAACAGTTATGGTACCATTTTTGGCCAATTTTGAAGTTAAATAACGACCTAAAAACCCAGAAGCACCGAAAACTGTTGCTGTATAACCTGTTCTTGAAGAACGACCATTATGACCAACCGCGAGTTTAACATCCCCATTTCTGGTGATATTGATGTCACTTTTCAAAATGCTGGACGACTGGAATCTCACATGGATCAGTCTCCCCTTAGCCAAAGTGTTTCTGAACATCTTTACTATTCCAATTGTTGGATAAATCTAGTGTTTGTTTGCTTCAGCTTTGAAGCTCAGTGTGGAGTTGTGTATTTTTTTTTCCCTCCTTATTTTGTGGAAAGCGCTGCGAAAAAACTGAGTGGTATCTCGAAATGCGCACGACGCTGACAGTTGAACCAGAGAGAGCCACTTACAACGGAGGGTTCATAAGACTACGAGGATCTTTTAATAGAGGGAGATGATTAAAACAGTTTATTAAAAGGAATCTTTGGCTTTGTGTTAAGTATGGTACATTGAACTGAAGTTGATCATGTGCTTTACTAGCTTGGGATATTATCTTGTTCAAATGATTTAATGATAATATGCAAAATCTGATTCAAAAGTGACGTCTCGTATATGCAGTTGGGTAAGTGATGAAGCTCATTATTGTTGAGTATGATTCCCTAGACGAAGATACGGATCACTTCTAAAACAGCACCACCAGCAACCAAAAATGCTAAGAGATCTGTGCGAGTCAATGGTTAGTGAATAGTCCATACTTCGGGAGTACAAAAAGTGCAAGGAAGGAGTCCAGTTGAGCAGAAAATAAAACTTTTGAAATATCAGAAAGAAGACTTTCCTCTATTTACCATCTTCAACAACTCCCCAGATAATTCTTCTCGTTTGTTTACCAATTTTGTTTACTTACATAACCAACTTTTGGAAATTGGCGCCTCTTTCTTTGCAGGTGGTTTAGGTTTACCTCTTTGCTTTTCATGTTTTTTGTAATACTTTTCATTTGCAATACGTTGTTTTGGTGTTTGAACGGCCTATTGTACTTTATTAGTATTGATCTTGAATATTTCATCCATGAGCGCGTTTTGGTATAATCTCGAATTATACTTTCCCCAGCTTCAAGTTATTCTAAGCTGACGAGTTTCTGAGACTAACCTCACTTATCACTCATATCGCACATACCATTGTGTATAAAGTTTCTTGTATCACACTAGATTAAGAATAAAGCTCTTGCAAGGTTCCAAGTTCAGTTTTTCAGTTATTGAACAAGTTTAAATTCATACGTGGTGTTCTTTTTCACTTTTCGCTTAACTTTGGTAAACGCCACATAAACATCAACAACTAACAAGAAAGCAGTTAAATCTAAGGCTGGGATTATGGATATATCAGTTGATATTGTGTCTAAGGCATGTCGATTGATATGTTATAGCTCTTACACATTTTGCTAATAAAAAAATTGAAAAAATTGAGTAAAGTAGTAAAAAAAAGTTAATCTAGCGCCTCCTGGTTTCGATCCAGGGACATCAGGGTTATGAGCCCTGCGCGCTTCCACTGCGCCAAGGCGCTCTGAAAGAGTGTCCGTAATGGTCGGGAACACACCCAATTATATGAATCTGTGTGCGTTGACCATAATATTTCTGACTCAGCGTATTACCTGACACGGTAAACAGGCCATTTTCAAAACTTCAACAAATGGTTTCGTGGTCTAGTTGGTTATGGCATCTGCTTAACACGCAGAACGTCCCCAGTTCGATCCTGGGCGAAATCATTATTTTTTTGTAAATTTTTTTTTCTTCAAATCAAATCATTTGCAATAAATAGACTGAAAATGCAGGCAAAAAACTATCTTTTAATTCTTCCTTTAGCTGAACCATCTCACTTTTCCAAACCACATCTCATCTCCTATCTCATCGTTTGAAAAGCTCTATAAAAGTCCGAAAACTTCTTTCATTATTATGGGCACCAAAACATAATTTAAAATCCGGAAAAAAAAAGTTAGCATCATCGCCATTATAACATTCGCAAGTCTAATTTGACTGAAACAGAAGTATACCGATATGTTTAGAAGATCCATTGCACAGTCACTATCAGCAATAAGAAGACCTGTTGCTTCAAACTTAGCTCGCTCAAGAGCGCTGCCTTCCTTAATACATCAATCTAGAATATCAAATCTAAGATTCCATTCATCAGATAGTCATAATCCAAGTGGAAATGATGGTAAATCAGCTCAAATAAAAGTTGACCAACCACAATTAATGCTGGCCATGACTTGTAAGAAATGTAATACAAGATCAAGTCATGCTATTTCAAAACAAGCGTATACATCCGGTACTGTTTTAATAACATGTCCAGGTTGTCAAAACAGACATTTGATAGCAGATCATTTAAAAGTAAGTTTGAACTAAATTTGGCTAAATCATAGAACCAAACTAACACACATATAAACCAGATCTTTTCTGATAATAGTATAACCATAGAGGATATATTGAAAGCTAAAGGTGAATCAGTCTCTTCAAATACTGATGATCTAGTCTTTGATGAAATACCTGAAAAATTGAAAAACCTAATAGGCCATCATGCCAAAGATGCTCCAATAAAGGAAAATGAACAGTCAACTGATGACCCACATTACTTACCTGGAGATAAAAAATGAATCAAAGCTGATTTGTATTGATGTTGGAAGTTTGGCATAATAATACAAAACTTGCTTAAGGCTTAAATCCTTAAATCCTTGTATATACTTTGACAGAATAACAAGTTTTTTGTTGAATACTATATTATAGAAATCACTTACAGCCTGCGATTGATATCATTTTGATCTTAGCGCTCTTTTCTTCTCATAATTTGCAGTTGAGTCTTAAGCTGCCCTCGTACTTCCAAAAAAGAGCGCCCGGTATAATTCTTATAAACCAGCATGGACTCCATTCTGAGCTCGCTCTAGCCCACTATTGACCGAATTTTTATATGAGCAGCGAACCAGGTGGGCTCTTATAAGGAATATATATAGATCGAAGCTTTGATCATATTATAGTCGATTTTCTGTATAAATAATTCCAGTAATAGAAGCCAAAACTAACGCACAACCCCTTTCCGATTCCTCAAATAGCTAAAAACTTCCCACTAACCTCAAATTTCAGATCATGAGATCACAAACCCATTGAGCTCAGATCAAATATCAAATTCAGTCCATTAATCACTTAATAGTGTTGAAGTAGTGTTCAAACCGTGCGACGCGAAATATATACAAAAACACGCTTTCCATGTTTTTTTAAAATAAACAAGACTATTGCCACTGAGTGGAAAAATAAATAAGAACAACTCGCTTGAACAGTTATTCTTTATATAGCAAACCTGGACAACATGGCTAGTATGTGATATCAGTGAGATTGTGTGTTTTTTGTGGAATAGTTACTAACATAATCCAGCATATCAACCATACGGAGGTTATAACCAAGATTACAATGGAGGTGATTACAATACATCAGGTGGATTTGATTCAAATGGAGGTGGATCTCAAGGTACTAGAACTCAAACCAAAAACAGTTTAACACCAGTTACAATCAAGCAAATTAATGACAGTAAGCCAGTTATACAAGATGGTGAATTTGTTGTACATAATTTAGAATTGAATCTGGTATCATTTGTTGGTGTTATTCGTAAAGTTACAGATAATACATCGAATTTGCAAATACAAATTGAAGACGGTACCGGGTCGATTGAGCTACGTAAGTGGGTGGACGACAATGCACAAGAAGATACGAACTCATTTATAAAAGATGGGAAATACGTTTTCGTTACAGGGTCAGTTAAAGAATTTGGTGGTAAAAAAAATATACAACATACAACGTTCCGTGAAATAACAGATTACAACGAAGTCTTATACCATCACCTAAGCGCAATTGATTCACATTTGAAAGCTCAAGGTGCGCTTAAATCAGGTAGTGGTGGTGCAGCTCAAGAAAATTCAAATGGATTATTTGTAAGTGGACCAGCAGCTTCAGAAACCGGTGGATTATCAACAGCTGACAGAATCCATGAATTCATCAGTGAAAACACACCATCAATGCCTGAAGGTGTCCCTGTTCAGCTGATTGCTCAAAATTTGAATCTACTAGTTGATGATGTTATTTTACACTGTGGTAAATTAACAGAAGATGCTAAAATTTACGCAGGTTATGATGAAAATGGGTTCTTGGCTGTTTAGTTTCGTTTATATATATTTACATGTCCCGCAATATTACTCTTCCACGTAGCTTTGACTGAGTCTTCAGATTGATGATGGTGACTAAAGGAACTGAATTTGTACCAAAACGGAAGTTTTTACCCATCGGAAACGTTTCATCGGATTTGAGAGAAAAAGAAATACAAAAAGAGATTTTTCCGTGTAACAAAGAAATCTACAGATAAAGATTTTGAGAAGCATCTGACTTTTTATTATTAAAAGGAGAAAAAAAACCACCACTCTCTTTTGTTTCTCTATGGTTTTCCATATTAGCCACTGCTGAGAAGAGTATATATACTTGACAAGTTAATCAATAAATGGCCATGATGGGTCCAATTTCGTCTACGCTGCTTGATCTACCAGATCTGGTGATTGAAAAAATTTTGAGAGAGTGTCACCCGATGGATCTGATAAGACTTTGGCAAATTGAAGGGTTTAAGTACTAC
The DNA here is from genome assembly GCA_030574755.1 of Hansenula silvicultrix. Taxonomy (NCBI): domain Eukaryota; kingdom Fungi; phylum Ascomycota; class Saccharomycetes; order Phaffomycetales; family Wickerhamomycetaceae; genus Hansenula; species Hansenula silvicultrix. The sequence continues at coordinate 1,252,153 of JAJMFL010000002.1, forward strand.
ATAACGGAAAGGGAGTTGTTGATAATTACCAGTCCTTTAAATCGTTTGAAATATGGACTACCTGATAAGTTTTTCCTATCGTTGAGTGAAGCTCTCCCGCTGGCCGCAGATTCCAAGATCACGATTAGTGATGAGATCAAATGTTTTAAAGGTATGCTACTCTTTGATTTCACTTCAGAGGATTATCAAGAATATTTTGATGAAAATTTCAATCCTGTGAATCGCCACGTTATAGATGTGATGCAAATTGGTCATGACTCTACACATATAATCATTGATGATATTGATGAATGGTATGCATTGATAAATTCATCAGGTGTGGGCAAAATTGGTTTGAATCATATCAAATCAATGACCATACCGTGCTTGACATCCATTACACGTTTACCATGTTTTGAACTAGACCCACAAATATTCAGTTTCCCAAATGTTCTTGAACTTGAATGGTCTATGAACTATACCCAAAATTTGAACGATGTTATAAGCATGTGCCCAAATCTAAACACTTTAACACTATCAGGTGGTCCAAATGGTGCTTATGATTTTAACGATACAGAGTTTGCCCTTTCCATTGGCCGGATGATGAGTGAGATGTCCCGTTTACCACAAAGAGTTATAGTTTCTAATTTCCATGGACTGGTTGGTATGGCTTTGCTTGAAAATTTCCCATTTACATCAAAAATTCAAACATTTGAGATTAGCCATTGTACTGATCTTAGAATTGAAAATCTATCATGTATTTGCCAAAACATTTTATTGACAGATTCCAAGATCTCTCAAATAAGTTCATTATCAATTCCGTATTGCGAAACATTGGTGATCAAACATTGTTCCATCAACACTATATCCAAAGTGAATGCAAATGTACTAGAGACGCTAGACATTGAACTAAATAATTCTGAATATTTGGAAGGAAGCACATTCACCATACAAAATATAATATCACCTCAGTTAACCAATTTACAAGTAAACTTTGATTCAAATCCAAACCTGGAAATCAAAAGCTCAGATTTATATTTCCCAAAACTAAATACATCTATCAACAAAAAATCATTAAACTTACGTGAAAGATCTTCATCTGAATCGTATAGTCATACGAAGATCCTGAGAACATAACAACAATCTATTGCATATTCCTAATGAGTGGATACGTACAAGATATGCAGTCAACAATTTATACAAAACATTAATAATGTACCAAAAAAAGGTACCCTCTTGCTAATATTATAGAATATAGATATATATATATAGTCGTTGTTTTGTGGGTCCAACGATTAAAAACTAAGATTTTAATAAAACCACTTAATATATTTTAACTCAGTTTCTTATTAAAAGAATGATTAAGGTAGTTCCACATTGTTATTACAGATAATTATAGATCTTATCTTTTGGCTCATACAATTCACTCAGTCAATAATACTGATTACGTAATACCTCTTTATATTTTTGTCACATAAGTAAACAATCAACAATTCAAGATCAGTGAAATACAGTAATAGATAATGTGCTGTTTGATAGTTATATAATTTGGTAGAGAACTAATCACTAACTATTGCATGTGAAATTAACTCGAATGGATTTCAGTGAAAAAACATTTATAATATTATATATATATATATTGGGAAATTCAACTATGTAAGAAATTTAATTGCAACTTTAAAATTAAAAAATACAAATAAACTTATAACTTAACTCAATTTATCTGCAAAGGGCTCTAAAGCATATGTGATGTGCAAATTATACAACTCTATTCTTGCGAGCAACCCCCATTGGGCACTGCTTTGTACAAAATTTAGCTTTCCAGACCAAAAAAGTTTATAATGTGAACACAAAAGCCTAATCTACAATTCCGGAAATAAGAGGCTTCTGCGTAATGTATACAGTTTTGTAATACAAAAGAGTTACAAAATTCAGTAACCAAGGCGGGTTTCAAGTTTTGTATTGTAACCTTAACAAGTACAAACTCCTCAATTGAAAAGCTTAACAATACATATCTATATATATATCTATATATATGTATGTTAGCAATGGACAAAAAAAGTCTTGGAGTTGTTACCGTAGAGCAGAGTCTGCCTTTAAAGCAAAAAAATATTGTATATAGCAATACTTTACAATATGTCCCGTCTAATGCAATTGAATTAACCCCTATTCCTGATCCATACAATTAAACAATCAGACTAAACTACAACCATCTAATGCAATTGTAATGACAAAATATAATAATTAAATTCACTAAAATTTGATTAAAAATCTGTCAAAAGCAAACCCACCCACGTAAAAAACAAAAAAATTCAATTCTTTCTCAAATGATGTACGAATACGTAATTGCTTTATAACGCCAAATTAAATTAAATTAAATTAAAGAAAAAAAAAAAAAAAAAAAAAGTCTGTTCATCCCCCTTAGGTGGTAATTGCCACTTGACTACCCGCCTAAATAAGAATCTTAGACAAAAAGCACCACCACCTGATGGATCTGTGTCACTTATTATACAACGTATAACAATGAAACCCCCTAATCATATAAGTTGTTTATGTAATGTGTAATATTAAAAATTTGTTAAAACTTCGCTAAACAAATTGATTGCGGTAAGTTACATCTATAGATTGTTCCATGTTTTCCATTCTCATTAAGAGAGAAGGTATAAAATTGTGTACAAACCGAGTGGCTCAGTAAAATATTTGAATCGGTGCAAAATTACGTTTTTTTAATAATTAGGTAATCTACATTAAATCTTAATCATACATACATAAACATGTTATCTACAAATTTAAACATCAAGTTATGTAAAGTTAATAGCCCTTCTATTCATGTTCATCAATTGTAATATTTGTAGCAATTGAGTAATTGAGTTTAAGGTGTTGATGGTATACATGGAATTTACAACAAGAAGAAGAAGAAGGAAAAAAAAAGAAGACAAACTTGAAACATTGTGCATTCTGGAAAATTCTCCCAGTAAGCGTATGATTTTTTTTTTTTTCATGATAGTCACAAATGATCACATTTAGAACCTTAGCTATGATTTTGCATTATACATAATACATAATACATTTGAACAACATGTTGAAAAATGTGATCATAAATAATCACTCTACAATTATCACCCGAGTTTTCTGTAACAGTTCATAATAAAAGTTTATATTTAGGTACAACATGACTGATAAATAACAATAAAATATATATAACGATAATAGAAATGTATAATCAAAAAACACACAATCATTCATAATTCATATGTCATAAATGTTAATAAATCATAATAAAACTTATAACTGGAAAATCTCTATTTTTTTAAAACTTCTAAAAATACTTGAACAATAACGAAAGTATCACATAAATGTACTTTAACTAGAATATTTTAAAATCAAATAGTAAAACAAACAACCCCACCCTCTAAATGAAACAAATGTTGCGAAAAAACTTATTGGTATATTGGTAAAAAAGAAAAAAAGAATAATTGTTGATTTCAATTAACTTATAATGTCTTGGTTTTCATGTATGTATAGTAATAGTAACAATAATAATAATAATAATAGATGTAGTAATTGTGATGCGGTATAAGGAAATATGATTCATGATATCATGATCCATTCGATGCCCAATCAAGCATCGATTAACAATTCATCAGTATCAAATATTTGATAGTTTTTCAAAAAAGTTGTGAATGGATCATTATCATAATCATAATTTGTAACTAAAAATGATAATCTTTTGAATGGATTTGGTTCAAATGAATCCCAAAATGTGAATAAAACTGTATCTGTATATAACAATTTTCTCATTTCTGAAGAAACATGAAATCTTGTCAAGATGAAAACAATTGTAAAATTATACCAAATGTGAAATTTTCTTGTTTTCAAATTTGGGAACTGTAATTGATTATCTTGAATTTTTGGGAAACACATTGATAAAAATTGATTATTTTCAAAATTTTTGATATCTTTAATTAACAAATATAATTCATAATTTTGAGAAAGGTGAGTTGATGATTCATTATAAACGTTATTCAATTTCAATAGTGTTGTTAAGACTTTGATCAAGAAATAATTTAAATCATTGAATAAATTTAAATGTAAAATCTTATTCAACAAAAATTCCACACGATCATCATAAATAACACTAAAATATGGTGAAACATTATTGTAAATTGAATTATTCAAATCTAATAACCAAATTTCAAAACAATACATTAAATTATCAAAATTTTGTAAATGTTCATGTGTTGTTATTAAATTCATCTTGTTCAAAAATGTATCATTTTGTGAATCACCTTCAAAGACATTAATTTTTCTCAATTTCATGGCTAAATTTAACGAGTTTAATAATATATTATAATGTGTTTCGAATCTTTCAGATGTTATTTCCAAAGTATCCAAGAAATCACAATAGTTTTGAAAATCTTTAACAGTTAATTTTTCAATTGTTTTACTTTCACTGAATTCCAATTCCATATTAAAAGATTGTAATAACAATGTCCTTTGCAATGAGACAAAAGTGAATAATGAATGATCAATTGGCGGTAATTCGACAACCAATAATTTGTTCAAGAATTGTTTAATGTTAAAACCTTCATTAACCAATTCCACTATGGAAACCAATCTTAACTGGTTCTTGTTCAATTGATCATTTATGAAATCTAAACTTCTTTCAAAATCTTCATCACTTTCAAATAATTCTTCAAGAGAATGATATTTAAACCAATTTGTAAAATTATGAAACTTGTTAAATTTATAAAATTTATGTATCGTGAATGATTGATCCACTATTTTCACATTTTCATAATTTGTTGTAATTTTTGGATCATAAACAGAACTTTTCAAAAAATTTAATCTTGAACCTCTTTTACAAGTTTTATTTGATTTTTTGCAATTATTACAAACTGGTAAAGTCTCATCACATTTGATATGACGATCACGACAGGTTAAACAACCATTTCTTGATCTCAATTTGATTCCTGATTTAGATGTAGTCATAATCTGCACTTGAGGCAAAAAAGCTTGAAATGGTGATTAATAAACCACAGATAGAGTAAGATAAGTTGACGTTAAAAGCAATTCTCTCTTTCTGTTCTTTTCCTTCTGCAAAGTTTTGTTCTTCCTGATTGAATAGTGAATTGAATACTAGGAGAGTAGATGATGGGATGGATCTAACTTATGATATCGTATGATCTGATCACAGCGGCTATTGACAATTGAATGTATTTTTGACCTGTGAAACTGTGAATATATTGATAGTTGTAAAACTGAGTACGCTTGAAATGAATTCCACTGTGTGCTCTTGAAGGCCTCTTTTATATATTGAGATTGCCTGATAAGTCTAATTCTGATGTGTTGTATATAGTAAATAAGTGTGTGTTTTTTTTATTGTTCTTGATTGATAGCAAAATTTTTAGCTGTTTTGTTGTTTATATAGTTTTTATAAATTTTATATTTCAATGTATACCTATTGTGTATATGGCGGTTAATTTTTAAATTACTGAAAAGTAAATAAAATAACACTTGATTTGATTGTATAAATATGAGTATACTTTTAGCACTGGGAAACCAATTGATTAAATATGATGTGATGTTTTTTTACTGTGAAATTGTACAAGTTTGATTGTACATTATAGATACTTTATGATGATACCAATAATTATCAATGATGTATATAGTTTTGATCAATTTCTATAGAGATCTAAATAGTTCTATTTATGAAAAAGCAATTGCATAAAGTGAATAAAATCGGAATCATTCAATTTATTTATACCAAAGTTGTACAATTACGTGCACTTTACAATTAAAGTTTCATGAAATTTTAAGTTACTGTGTGCGATGTACGATGCAACTGTGCAAGTGATGTGTCTTTAATGTGTCCTTGCATATACCATGAGCATTTTACAAGTTGAGAAATCTCCATTTGGTCTAACAATACACAACACAGATCGATCCAATGAAAAGTTTATAGTGGAACCACATTGAACAAATTGAAACATACATGGTTAATATTGTGGATATTAATACATTGTATATTTTGCACCCATGAGAATGAGAATTCAAATACATTGATTGTCAATTGGAACTCTAGTAACAAATTACAACAAATTTTAAAGTTTAATAATTAATTGAAAAAAAAAATCATTTGGATTATAATACATTATGGGTGCACACCAAAATTTCAGTAGTTTGTATATATAAAATCTCAAATTGAAAATTGTGACAAGTTCTTAGAAGTTGTTTTAAGCAGGTTGGGAGTTTTGAAATGTACAGAACGAATTTAAATTCACAACATCCCCCCCCATGCGGTTCGGGCAACCCGGAATCGGTATTGGACAACACCTTAGAAGTATCGAGAACCCGATTTTAATCTTCACGTTATCTTATATACTCCAGTGTGGAGTCTCTCCATCGTCTAATTTAAATTTTTTAAGACATGTATAGGTACCTCATTACTAGTTAAATCGAATATAAGAATTTCCATGGTGATATTGGTTTCCATTAATCTGTAAAATTCATTGACTTAGATTGCTATATGCATGTTTTTCCTGTTTTTTTTGTTATTCAACTCGGTGTTTATTGATTGACCAAAAAATTATGTGTCAAGAACTCAAAAAAAAAGCATCATCCTAAAATTTTGTTATTTCCTCTAAATTTTCACTTTTTGGGATACAAGCGAAGTCACACATATGAGCAAAACAAAAAAAAAAAAAAAAAAATTGTTTGGTGAGAAATAAAAAGTATCGTGTACATTTCAATACGAGAATGATAATGTAAGCAAAGCATATACAAAAAAGAATCGACACTTTGTTAGTAACCATGATTCTTTAATGAGAACCCTTTTACAAAAGACAAAGAGTACTAAAAATCTACTTTTAAAATACACAACCAGAAGTTATCAAAGGTAGGTCATCTTATACACAACTTAACATGATAAAGATGATGATGATATTTTAAAGCTTGTCAAGTGACCTCACATTTTGCTAATGGTCTAAAGTAGTAATATACGAATCTTTTTTTTTTTTTTTTTTTAAACTCCTTCTTCCTTCTTTCACATCGTTGTCCTAAACAAGATCATCATCATCATGATCTATTATAGCCTTTATTTCCACTCACATGTATATAATATCCGTCAATAATATAATATATGTATAAAAATAATTAAAATGAAAAATAAAAGGCTAAATATTACTTGTCATACATATCCAGAGCTTCATCATACCTTGTATCACAGGTTCCAGTTTTGAAATTTGATATAACTGTATAATACAAGTTTTCCATGAATCACCGATTGTACGTAAAATACTAGTATAAACAGCCATTTTAGTTATTACATTAATCCCCTTCTTGATGGGTTCTTTTAGAGATATAGAAGGTGTAGAAAGACATGTATGACAACTACTTGGGCTTTTGTCATATCGTTTGTTTTTCAATTGAGCTTTGAAAAAAAAACAAATTGACGGCTTTCGCAGCCGCCCAACCCATTGCCCAATTGAAGCCCACTTGGTGGGTTGTGGTGGTACCTGGGGGTTCAACATTTTTCCTTTTTTTCAAATGGTTCCTTGCGCGTTTACGCTCATCACACAATTTTAACGGCAAGTAGTTTGTATCAAGATGAATTTTTATGGGAAGTACAATTCAAGTGTATAGATAAATCTTATCAATATGTCAAAAACGAAAACTAGAACCTCAACAAAAAATTGGAAATTGAAGTTTTTAAAACCATTATGATTCATGAAATTGAACCAATATTACAAATAGATATCAGTGTGGTATCATAACTCTAGTGTATGATATAGTTGCTATATTGCTATATATTGAAAAATGTTTCATCAATTGTGCAAATGATGATAAGTGTGCGGTTTTTGGTATGATACGTGATTATATACTTCATTACATAATATATAAATATATTATATAATACTCATCGGAAAAGTGAAGCTGGTGATGTTATAAGATGAAATTTAGTATCTACATTTTCTTTAGTTTTAGTAAGTTAAAATCAGGTACCATAGTATTCAGGAACTTTCTGTACTGTAATTTCAAACACACTAAAACTAATTAAAAGAAAAGAATTAAGCGAGAATACAGTGTTGTTGGTGTGTGTGTGTGTCTGTTCAATGTATTATTCACCGACCAAAAAAAAAAAAGTATCAATACAGTTCACGGGCTGCCTGAGAAAGAAAAAAACACACAGACTCACACACACACACAATTATGGATCAACATTTTAAAGGGAAAGTATTCATGCTTAAACGATTACGTTGAAATGAACTCGGTGCTAGAATTGCATAAATCTTAGCCATTCGGATTAAATAACCTGATTAAGTACAAAGAACGGAGCTAAAAGTTGATGGCCAACAATTATACAACACTTTGGTAGTTCACGCCTTTACACAACCTACATTAATCTAACCGCTCATAATAGTAATTTTAAAAACGTTTTATAAGCATTAAATCTCTAATATTATGTTAAACTTATTCTTTGTGCATAATAACTGATCTTTATTGATGATATCAATAATTACATTGGTGACAACATTCTATTCATGCGATGAGGGTTAAAGAAAGTATGACCCGCTCTTGGTAAAGTACTATCTTGGACCTAAACAAGCATTAATTATGTCTTTTCTAATACTTTAATTATTCTAATGTACAAATATAAAATATTCTGAGGGTTGAATAGACCAAATTAAAACAAGGCGGATTTGTTTACATTGAAAGTTTTTGATGGGTCCTTTACACTTCCCAACAGTCTTATTACGAGAAAAGTACAAAATACAGTTATGTATTTCAACAATTATCACATACGTGATAATAATCTCGACAATCTTATTCAAGCATTAGTACAAACAAAAACTACTAAACAAGAATTTATCGCTAAAATTTAACCAATTTTTGGAGAATACGTTTAAAATATACGTCCAACTACGTACATTACATATATGTAAGATCTCTACTACCCAAATTGAATTGTTGCAAGGGAAAAAAAAAAAAAAAAAAAAAAAAGTTGAACAAAACAAAACAAATTTTAATTTCGACTTTATGGAATTCCTGCTTCCGAATTTAGCAGTTCCGGGCCAGTGTCCAAACCAAGTTCTTTTAAATTCCGGTTAAACTGTTTCCATAAAAGCTAAAGTGATATTATTGATAGTATATTGTATCAATATTGTATTCTGGTAAATCCTTTCAACTGTTTGTATTGAATTTGATTGACAGTATGTCTTATAACGGTATTGGATTATCAACAGCTAGAGGATCAGGTACAAATGGGTATATCCAAAAGAATCAATCATTTGCCGTTGGTAAAAATACAAGTGAATTGAGTAATTATGCCAAAAGGCAAAAAATTAAGCTTGATAATTTGAAAAAAGATCAATTTATAAATGTTAAAGATCAGGAGATAGTTAATCATGAGTTGAAAAGGAAAGAAATAGATTTGAAAATCAGTGAATACAGAGATCAATTAGAAGATGATGATAAATATGATGATGAAGAAATTGATGCTAAATGTGAAGAATTTAAACTTAAATTAGTTAAAGAGTTGAATGCTAAAAAGGGTTATAAATCAAGAAGTTCAAGAGTGGAAGAAGAAGAGAAATCAAAAGAAGAAGTTGTTGATTACTAAACCAGTTTACTACTTGACAAAGTTTGATGCAAATGAAAAGAAAAGAAAACTGTTTATTATTCTATTAGCAAGAGAATGATGATATTGTTATTTGACCAGCAGATAACAATTATGCAAACTTTGAATGATTGTGCAATATGAGAATGTCATTAGTAGAAGCTATAAAGAGAAGCAAAGGACATCACAAAGAGATTTATGATTTAAAAATTTCATTATTAACCATGATTTTGGTTTTACCAAATTTAAGATTGTTTAAATCCCAGATAAGCATTCTTTGATCGTTATAAAACCAAATATTTTCATCAAATTTTGCATTGATTAAAAAAATCTTCATCTTGGATTTATATCTTGGATAAGTTATAAATTTTTTAATAAAATCAATGTTTAACTCATCTTTTGAAATGTTTGACATTATTTCAAATTTTATCAATTTACCTTTATTATTTCTTATAGTTTTAACAAATGAAAATTCTTTAATATTGAAAATTTTACATAACTCATTATATATGTGAAATTTGCAATTATGAGGAAATTTTTCAAAAGATATGGATTTTAATTGATAACTTGCATTTAATCTATCAGATTGAGTTGATGAAATTTTAAAATGAGTTGTTTGGAAATTTGATAATTCAAAATTTCCATTATAGATAGTATCAGCACAATGAGAAATAGCAATATCAATCTCTTTAGTGTTTAATAAATCCAAGATCAAATCGTTTATATTGTTGAAAAGGATGAATCTTGCATTTAGGTTCGAATTGAAAGGTCTACCTTGTGGCTTATTGGCGCCGGTTCTTTTTTGAATCTTTATAGCAGATTGTAAAGGAATATAGTGTCTCTTTTTAGCTAATTTCAAAGGTTCAAAATCTTGTAACAAGATAATATTTGGTGGATGAATGGTTTGTGATTCAGTGTTTTTACTTTTTTCAACATGAGCGGTTAATTTTAACCCTTTATATGAATTTTCAATAGATTCAGCGGTAAATAATTTATTGTTATTATTGTTAATCAAGTTTTCAATCTTGACTTTAGACAGTGGATCCAATGGTTTGTTTAAATGTAGAAAGAATTGATTCATTGTTGGTATGTGTTTGATAATTATTACCCAAGATCCCTTACCTGGGGGTTTAGATAATTGGAATTTAGTACCTTTATATAGATAATTTATCAGGAGAGGGGCATTGTATAATTTATATTATGTTGATCCAATGTACCAATTCAATTATAAACTGATTTACCTTTGCACCCTTTTCCAGTAATAATTGTGTCTAAAGTTTTAAGAACAAGAAGGAACAATTAACATTATTGAATTGATTAGCATTGTTATATTGAGCTAATAGAGCGGCTAATATTAAAGTAAATATTAATATTATTTAGTATTAATTAAGTATAAGTTTTTAGTATTGTACTCACTAAAACCTTTGTCGGGGAATGTAATATTGTTCAACTTGTGGGATGATTGATCAATACTTTTCCCAATACATGACTTTTAAGGGGTTGGGTTGGGTCCATTCATATATTGTAAATTGATGTTTTCACATCAACTTTATGATTTTTTAAAGTAATTTATAAATTAAATTAACTGCACATTGGAAATTTAACTGTACAGTTTAATTGATCATTTAAATGTTTTAATTAATATTAAAGTTAACATCTAAGACTTTATTGCATTGATTCATATTAAATTTGTTACAATGATTTAATGGACGGGGTTTGTTATAGATGAAGTTTTATGTTGTATATATATATATATATATATATATACATATATATGTCAAATGTAATTGACTATTTTATACAGTAATTATACATATCCCCGTATCATCATTGATAACACATCAATTCATGTTGATTAAAGTATCCAAGGCGGTAGATAAGAAACCACTTTATGAATATCGTGAATATCATTTGGTACCTGAACACTTTTCAAAATTCAATAGAGTAACAAACAACTTAATCGAATAGACTTAATAATATTAGTAACAACAATAATTACAACAATAATAACAATACCATTAACTCATTTATATACACATATATACATATAAATAATCAAATCAAATCAAATCACTTACCGCCTCATGATTCAAAAATATTAAGTTGAAATTCACATAAATATATATTATATGTAAATGCTGCACAAACCGTGTACTTATTTTTCTCTTATTTTTCCTGTATTGTTGTATTTTTAAAACTTTGGTTTTTTTTCCACCGCCAACTGTCAACTTTATAAACAAAAATTCCTGAAAGCTTTTTAGAATTTTATATCAATTGGGATACAAAGTGAAGCGCTTAAGTTATAATAAGACTTTATCTACCATTATCGTTATTTATCTTATTGATAAACACTGATAACAAATTGTCTTGTTAATTAAGCTTTGAATCTTGCTTCTCTTTTTTTCTTTCTTTTGCTTGAAATTGATCTTAGCTTTGTATATATTTATCAATCATGGCTAGACTTAATGGCAAAGTAACAAGAATAGCCGCTTTCAGTTTGGTTATTATTGGGTTAATATTCTTATTATCAAACACTTCAGGTCCAACATATGTTCAATCAGTAAATAAATCCAAATCAAATACAAATGGCGGTACAAGTAATAACAATAATAACGGTGGTGTAAATAATGTACAACCTGGTAATGGGTTATTACCTGATGGTCGTGAAAATGCAACTTTTGTATCTTTAGCAAGAAATGAAGATTTATGGGAATTAGTTGGTGCTATTAGATCTGTTGAAGATCGTTTCAATTCTAAATTTAAATACGATTGGGTCTTCTTAAATAATGAACCTTTTAATGATGAATTTAAAACCGTTATGAAAACTCTTGTTAGTGGTGAAGCTAAATTTGGTATCATCCCAGTTGAACACTGGTCTTATCCTGATTGGATCTCTAAGGAAAAAGCTGCTCAAACTAGACACGATATGAAAAATATCATTTATGGTAGTTCTGAATCTTATAGACATATGTGTCGTTATGAATCAGGTTTCTTCTATAGACATCCATTAATGTTAAACTATAAATACTACTGGAGAGTTGAACCAAGTACCCTTTTACACTGTGATGTCAATTTTGATGTTTTCAAATTCATGAGAGAAAATAATAAAGATTATGCATTCACTATAACAATTCATGAATTTGTTGATACTATTAAAACTTTATGGCAAACTACAAAGGATTTTATCAAAGAGAATCCATCAGCTATAGCCAAGAACAATTTGGAAAAATTCGTTTCAAATGATGGTATGGAAACTTATAATCTATGTCATTACTGGACAAATTTTGAAGTTGCAAATATGGATTTCTGGAGAGGTGAAACTTATTCAAAATATTTTGAATTCTTGGACAAAAATGGTGGGTTCTTTTATGAAAGATGGGGTGATGCTCCAGTCCACTCAATTGCTGCTTCTTTATTCTTACCTCAAGATCGTGTTCATTATTTCAAAGAAATTGGTTATTTCCATGGTCCTTACCATAACTGTCCAATTGAAGATTCAGTTAGAGAAGAGAATAAATGTATGTGTAAACCAAATGATGATTTTACATGGAAGGATTATTCATGTACAAGATTATACTATGATGTTAAAGGTTTACAAAAACCAAAAGGTTGGGAAAAGCATACCGGTTAGTTGTTTAATTCAATTGTTTAATTCTTTAATCACTTTTCTGAATAATTTTTCATCTTGTATACTATATTATTAAAATTTATACGATTTATACATTCCATATCTGCATTAATTGTACTATGAACAGTATTGTCTCGGTAATTGTCCAAAGGGCTTCGTTTCAAGGCTATGTATCTATGTCTCGTGGGCATATTTGATCTGATGCCCTTTGGATGGGAAGAAAAAAAAAAAATTCTTATATACACGCGAAATCACCGCGTTTGGTGTATGTGACAGCTAAAAAAAGAATGTATATATACAAGAGAGAAAAGGTTAGACCAAGTTCATTAGTGACTTGTGGTTATATTTGTTCATATTGTTCATAGGGGAGAATGTCACGATATACAAGATTACTGAGGTTTACTATAGCGCTTATATTCATAGTTTTCCTTATATCGCATCGCATGATAACCAAGAAGCAGTATCAGCATGTTTTAGATTTACAGAATAAACTTGATAATACCAAATATGATATCAATAGTGATCTGAGGAAATCGTCATCGGGAGAGGGAGATGGGATCAACAAGATTGTATATAAGGATTCTCAAGAGTTGAAGAATAACTATCAACGAGCCAATGCAACTTTTTTCACACTAGCAAGAAATGATGATTTATTCAATCTAGCAATGACTGTTAGATCAGTTGAAGATAGATTTAATCATCAGTTCCATTATGATTGGGTTTTCTTCAACAACGAACCATTTTCACAAGAGTTCCAAAGACAGATTAATAATCTTTGTTCAGGGAATGCCAAATTTGAAATCATACCAAAGGAATTTTGGTCATATCCGTATTGGATTGATAAAGAAAAAGCTAAACAAGTTAGAATTGATTCGAGGACAAAGATGCCATATGGAGGTTCAGAAAATTATAGATTAATGTGTAGATTTTTTTCAGGTTTTTATCATAAATTGGAAATTCTACAAAAATATGATTATGCATGGAGAGTTGAACCTGAAACTATATTACATTGTGATATAAATTATGATGTTTTCAAATTTATGATTAATAACGATAAACACTATGGTTTTACAATAAGTGTTTATGAATTCCCTAGTACTGTTACTTCATTATGGAAAACTGTTACAAAGTTCATTGAAATGTATCCACATTTTATAAATCCAAATAATTTACTGAAATTTGTTAGTAACGATGATGGTAAATCATATAACCTATGTCATTTCTGGACAAATTTTGAAATTATAGATTTAAATTTTTTGAGAACTGAAGCGTACGAGACTTTTTTCAATTTCCTAGATCAGTCAAATGGGTTCTTTTATGAAAGATGGGGTGATGCACCTGTTCATTCCATTGCGGTTTCTTTATTCTTGGGTAAAGACCAAGTACATTTTTTCAACGATATTGGATATATGCACAAACCAATGTCAAATTGTCCAATTGATGATAACTTATGGAAGGAAAACAACTGTCTTTGCGATCAAAGGGAAGATGTTACATTTAGACCGTTTAGTTGTACAGGTAAATTTTATGAACTGACAAAGATGGATAAACCTTCGAACTGGAGAGACCATGCAGGTCCTATGGAAGTAAAGGGAAACCAAAGAGAATGATGTGTATATAGAATTGACGACGTTAACCAAATTTACTTAGACTCTTGTATGCTTATGCTTGTGCCCACATCAACTACATCAACTACATCAACTACAGCAACTACAGCAACTGCACCAAAATCAAACAGAGCGGGCTTTTGTGCCCTGGTCGATGTGACTTGCACTTAGCTGTCTTGTACAAGATGAGTCCTGCCTTTAACTGAAACTAACCTCCCAGTAATACTTTGACACAATACTCAAGATAAGCTCCATACATTTGTACTGGGGAGTCATGGGAGTATCACCACTATAGTTCAAATACACAGTCGACTTCATCTTCGTCTTCATCTTCAATTCAACTCACATCCAATATATATATAGCGCCCATCAGCTCTCTCGCTCAAACTTGATTGTAACGGTCAAGTTTTTTTTTTTCCCAACCAAAACAAAATTTTTCCTTCCAGTGCACCAAAGGGTAAATAAAAGCGATAAGAAGAGTTTATAAGGAGCTAGTGGGTGGTTGGTGATCGTAGGTTTTAGTAGAGAGTTTTATATAGTAGAAGGGTATTCAATGGTGCCCATTGAACACATGTTTACAGTTGTATGGTTCAATTAGTAGTACATTGTATCTTTTATGGTTTGATGTAGTATTACTCATTTCAATTCCGCTGCAAGTTGAGATTATGACTCGATTGAAACAAATTCGTCGGGTTTAGAATTTTAGTATATAAAAAAGAAGTGAACCTCGAATAAATTTTTCAGTCTACAATATTTTATTTAGAATCTGACTATATATATATTTATATCTATATACACATATTAACTACACAATGTCAAAGGGAAAAGTTTGTCTTGCCTATTCAGGTGGTTTAGATACTTCAATCATTTTAGCTTGGTTGTTAGAACAAGGTTATGAAGTTATAGCTTTTATGGCCGATATTGGTCAAGAAGAAGATTTTGAGGCTGCAAGAGCTAAAGCTTTAGCAATTGGTGCAACAAAATATGTCTTGGTTGACGTTAGAAAGCAATTCGTTGAAGATGTTTGTTATCCAGCTATCCAAGCCAATGCAATCTATGAAAATGTTTACCTATTGGGTACTTCATTAGCCAGACCTGTTATCGCTCAAGCTCAAATTCAAGTTGCAGAACAAGAAGGTTGTTTTGCAGTTTCCCATGGTTGTACCGGTAAAGGTAACGATCAAGTTAGATTCGAATTGTCATTCTATGCTTTGAAACCAGATGTCAAAGTTATCGCCCCATGGAGAGATCCAGAATTTTTTGAAAGATTTGCAGGAAGAAAAGATTTATTAGCCTATGCAGCTGAAAAAAACATCCCAGTTACTCAAACAACTGCTAAACCTTGGTCAACTGATGAAAACTTGGCCCATATCTCTTTTGAAGCTGGTATCTTGGAAGACCCAGATACCACACCTCCAAAAGATATGTGGAAATTAACTGTTGATCCATTAGATGCACCAGAAACTCCAGAAGATTTTACAGTGTTTTTCGAAAAGGGTAAACCAGTTAAATTAACATATGTTGAAAATGGTAAAGAAACTTCAGTTACTGAACCAGTGGAATTATTCTTAACTGCTAATAAATTAGCAAGAAGAAATGGTGTTGGTAGAATTGATATCGTTGAAAATAGATTTATTGGTATCAAATCAAGAGGTTGTTATGAAACTCCAGGTTTAACCATCTTGAGAAATACTCATATCGATTTGGAAGGTTTAACTCTAGATAGAGAAGTTAGAGCTATTAGAGATTCATTTGTTACTCCAACTTATTCAAAAATCTTATATAACGGTTTATATTTCACTCCAGAAGGTGAATATTCAAGATCAATGATTCAACCATCTCAAAATACAGTTAACGGTCAAGTTAGAGCTAGATTATACAAGGGTTCAATCACAATCTTGGGTAGATCTTCTTCAACTGAAAAATTATACGATGCTACAGAATCTTCAATGGATGAATTAACTGGATTCCAACCTCAAGAAGCTTCAGGTTTCATTGCTGTTCAAGCCATTAGAATTAAGAAATATGGTGAAGCTAAGAGAGAAAAAAATGATCCAATAACTTTATAGATTGGAAAAATAATAGAGTTGCAGGTATAACTTATATATGATGTTGTGTGTTTTTTTTTACAGAGCTCTTGAATAATGTAGATCAATCATGTACTTCATTAATTATATATTTATACAATAGTATATATATTGTGAATTAATACTCTCTTTGAATATATAGTATCGAAAGAAAAAAAAACCAGGGGAGTATCTATTAATAGAATAAAAAAAAAAAAGATGAAGGGCAGAGAAAACAAATAAACAACTAAATCCATAATATCATAAAAAGTATTCACTTCTTTGGGTTTTTTGAGGTGCAACTCTTTGAGTATCATCAGGAACTGCACTAAATATTTTAAACTTTGGAACTAAATCATCATCAATCTTCATCACACTTGCAACATTACCACATCTATAACAATAATTTGGAGCACTCCAAACTGTAACAACGTCCTTCTCCTTGAAATGATATTTAAACCCCTCCATGACTAATTGATGCGCTCTTGAAATTAATTGCAAGTTGTTAACATGATTGAATTCTCTTGCAACTCGACTACCAAATAACCAACCTGCACCTCTTGGACTAACTTGCCATGCATCCACATCATCTGGATCACTCCAAACCAAATCACAAAACCCACCTTCATGTGGGACCTCTTGGGCTCTTGATAACACTCTGATTTGATCGAGCATTCTGATCTCTGGTGAAAGCCCACCATGGACACATAGAATTTTACCATCAATTATAGCAGCCAATGTTAAAAAATCGAAAACTTGGCAGCAGTATTTCCAGACAGTGGTGGAGCCGTATTTATTTAAACATTCATCATAAAACCCGTAAACTTGAGTAATCTGTCTTGACTCGTGATTACCACGTACTAAAGTTAGTCTCGAGGGATACTTAACTTTTAAACACATCAATAAGGTAAAAGTTTCTAAACTGAAATAACCACGATCAACGTAATCACCAAGAAAGATATAGTTCACATTATCAGGCAATCCACCACTTGTTCTGAACAATTCTAGTAAATCATGGAATTGACCATGAATATCACCACAAACTGTAACGGGGCTCTGTACAGGCTGAATATTTGATTCCTCCATCAACAGTTCTTTAACTTTTTCACAAAGCTGTTTCATATCACTTTCTGGTAAAGACTGACATTTCTTGACTTCTTCAAGCCAGTTATCAGGACCTCTCTCACTCATGATTCTAAATAATAAATAAGTTCTCTTGTCTATGTATGAATGATTATAATGCAATTAAGAGTAATTTTTATGATATGATATAATGTGCTATGATATGCTAGATGAAGGTAATGAAACGATTGTTTGACTCTGAATCTGTCTTTGACTGTGGACTTATATATCCCTCTGTTTTAATAAACTATTCCTCCTGACGAACCAATATATTCTCTCACGCCTTCCAGCAGAGACTGGTTAATTTTTTCTGTATGACTAAGGTTATTAATTCTCCCTTTCTGCTGCGTAATGAGCCCTTGAATCCTTAACAGCTCTGAAATTTCAAACTGAACCTCTCAAACTCGATATGGTAAATGTCTGTTCTTCACAATTGACAATTCATAAACCCACAATGAACCCTCGTCAGCTAATCAACCACTGATTGATTCCTCATAGTTGAATTTTTTTTCCCGTTCAGTTTCAGTGTTTTTTTGCTTTTCGTCAACGAAGCGAGAGAAAACTCGGACTATTTACCCAAAGCGGAAGATTACCGCTTCGGGAAAGAAACCGTATATACATCATTTATTATGAGTTATCTATATTATCTATAGATTCATCCATTTCTCGTTAGAGGATGGGCCAAATTTCCTATGATAGGTAGCAGAGATGTTTGTGAATGGCTCCTTCTTGGAGAGGACCAAAGTTCGGGCTCGTGAAAGGACATTCCCCTTGATCAGTTCATTTTCATTTAACGAGACACAAACATTTTCTATAAAACTATCATCAATTGGTTCATTGATGATTTGAAAGAGGTACTGGTTACCAAAACGTTGCGATTGCTGTTGGGACGTCCCAATCGACAGTTTCAGCGCTATGCCTATTTGATCATAACTGAATCTGGTTGACTGTGTCCATTTGAAAATGTTGAATAGCAAGTTTCTAAACACCAGTATCTTACATCTTTGAGCTAGTGGTATAACTAATAGTTTATCCTTGAAATAGTCTTGGTACTCAAACAAGACCTGCTGAAACCCCAAATGGTTACCACTCAGCAGATTCTTGATCAATGGGTGATAATGTTTTTCAAACTCAGGTGATATTGATAACGACTGCTTACTCGGTATCTTACCAATCAATATTGAAATGGGTATTAAAAACCTCAAAATTCTTATAGTGTTTTTTTCATTACTGAACCTGCTTGATCTCGTATAGCTCCATTGTAAATGGTGGAAAGCCTTTGTGAACTGGCACTTGATCATGTAGTATCTTCCCAGGATGTATCTATACTCAATTTGCTGAGCTTTAGGGTATTGACTCAATTTCAAATTTAGTAAATTCATATTGGCAAAGATATTTGCACATAGCAGCGGGTTACCAATTATGAAATAGATCTTGTTTAGGTTGTTAACAATAAACATTATCAACAGCTTCTTATTCGATTGTCCTTTCAGTGCACGTAAATGGTTGAACATTTTGGTTAAGATAGTAGATAAAAATATCAATCTCTTGAATTTTTTACCATTGTTTTGTAAATTCAGGAAGAAATCAATCCTTTTCATCATTGGTACCATGTATTTAGTAGTTTCAAATGTCAATTTACTCATATGGTTCCCATAAGTGTTATTCAAAAATGCAATTGATAAATCGTTATAAAAATATAAATACAAATCATGACTCTTCAGTATGGATGATGGATCTATATCTCGACATAGTTTCAAGTACGAAACCAACAACGAATTGAAAGGTAGCCAATCGTTATCGTAGTACGCTTGGTCCTCTATCAATTTCTCTAAGTCAAGCTCCAAGTTCCCCTGGAGTTGTTTTTGTAAAGATGATATTCGAATGGCAGTTTGATGATTTGATAAATTAACAGACAACAATTGGGCAAATTGATCTGACCCATCTCTTCCTATCGAATGTAAGACAACAGATCGCACCTCGCTCAAAAACCCATCCAGTGACATCGTCTATATCACCCTTTCTCCAAGGTTTGAGCAGTTATTCTCTCTTTATATGCTACCAGTTTTTGTTGAACTTCTCGAGATATTTTGTTTCTTCTGCCCTGAAAAAAAAAATCAGCACGAGAAGACTGAAAACCCGACGAGTACAAAACAATTTGAAGTTGACTTTCAATCAGAACAAGAGTGAAAGACTTGGATTTGCTATATAAATGAACGTCGCTGGTAGAAGAGCTCCTCCTGGGAAGCCCAAGATTCTTTCACGTGAAGAATTTGAAAGTAAAAAGGCACAAGGACAAGAAGTAACAGGTACTACAACTAGACCAAATTCAAGATCCAACTCATCATTGAAGAAAACCAAACCAAAAAATAGAAGAAGGAAACCAGTTAAAGGGAAACCAGATACTGGGTTCAAGGTAGTCGTTAGACTATTACCACCCAATTTGAAAGAAGAAGAATTTTGGTCAAAAGTTGAAGATTTTGTCAACAGTGAGAATGTCATTGAGAAGTACTATGTCCAAGGTAAATATTCAAATAAACCTTTCAAATTACCAAGTTATTCAAGAGCTTATATCCAATTCAAAGACTCCAACGTGGTGGATCAATTTGTCAAAGTGTATAAAGAAGTCACATTCGAGGATGATAAAGAACGTATGGTGCCGACTTTTGCAATGTCTCTTTTCAACAAGATGCCCGAGACTGATAAAGAAGGTGATACCAAACCTCAAGGTGGCTCGCTAAATCTACCGGAACATGGTCAATTGGCATATAATAAATTCTTGGAGTTTTTCCGTGGCGATATTGAAAGACCTTCAAGCTTTTTAGTTTCTGAGAAGAAGGATGATTCAGGTAAAAAGAGTGACAAGAAGGACGATCAGTCTAATAAGAAGGAGAAAAAAGGCGATAAAAAGGGGAAGAAGAGTTCGAAGAATAAGAAGGATAGGAAGGATTCAAAGGGGGAAACGAATAAAGATAAATTGAAAGATGACAAGACAACAGGTACGGAGACCAAAGGGGATAAAGAATCTAAAGATATTAAACAACCTGCTAAAACCGATTCAAATGGCGAAGGTGAAGACAAGAAGAAGAAGAAGAATCCACGTCAAAGAAAGAAGAAAGAAGGTTCAGCAGAGAATAAAGATAAAGCACAACCTAAAAATGTGGAAACTAAAACGAAGAGTCATTCAAAACCAAAAAATGATAAATCAAAGGCAAAGCCTAAACCATCAGAAACAAAAGCACAACAAGGTAATGGTAATAACAATAATGTTAACAATAATGTTAACAATAACAAACCAAAAGTCCAATTATTAACCAAAGACGATAAAGGTGAAGAAAAACCAAAGAAACCACTGTTGTTAAAGAGGGAAAATTAATGTACACAAAACCCATAAAATTTGAACCGATGCTAAAAAATGGAGGGAGATTATTAAAAGTATCAAGTATCAAGTATTCGATTTGCAAGGGCGGATGCGTATTAAAAGGACAAGTAATGGTTCACGATTTCAACAGTTTGAGATTCATTGAAGCTGTTGTTAACTGGTTGAAGCTTTTCCCAGATTTCGATACCAAAGTTGATGATGAATATTCAAATTTGAATGAACCTGTTGTTATTGTGGCGATATTGAAACTACTTGTTGATCTGGAGTTTGAAGTTGAATTGAGTGTTGATGAAGAAGTGAATGAACAATATGATGTGATCTTCACAAGTTTGAAGACCTATTTCAAGTCTAAATTATTCAAAAGAAAGAAATTGTACAAGTACTTTGGGATGCTTGATTATGCGAGTCTAGCGAAAATTGATATATATGCTTTAAATGTGTTATGCTTGATATTTCTAGAAGCTGGTCTCTATAGCTTTAAATCAAGTATTTCCATATCGCTCATTTCAGAGTTGAGTGAACAAGACCAAACCCAGTTGAATAATGTTATGTATGATAAAGATGATTTATTTGGTAAAAATTTAATGTTGACTCAAAAATTGAATGCATTAGAGTTAGAGAATTTGAAATTGAAAGAATCACTTAAAAGAGTTGAACAAGATCAAAGATATAACTTGAGATTGTCAAAGATTGATAAGGATGAGAAGATTGGTATTGAAATGGAGTACGAGAATGCGCTTCATGATAAGCAAGCTGAGATTGGAATCTTGAAAGAGAAGGTTTTGTTGTATAAAGATACAAATGATAATCTTGGGCAGGATGTACTACAATTGAAGAATGATTTGGAATATATGAGCAAGGTTAAATCAGGTGGTGTGAAACCAGAACTGAATAGCTATGAGCCCACTCATCGCTTACACCGCAATGACAAACAAATGATGAATGAAGAATTTGAATGGGAGTATAACATCTTGACATGTTGGTTACAGAGAATATATTCAAATAGAAAGAATCGCTAATATCTACACTTTAAAACAAATGTGTAGAAATTCATAAGATTTTAGTTGAAGACTGTAGAAATATATAAAAAAGCAATAAACATATACTAATGCCACATTTATCAGATATAAAACAGTAGTATCATATACGATTTGTAAACATAATTGAACGAGGTATTAAAAAATGGGGGAATGTAAACTTGGAAACCAACAATCAAAATCATACAAGATTTCTTCACTCTTGAATTTTAAATGAGCTTTAAATATAAAAACCATCTAAAAGATTGCATCAAGTGTACAACAGATACACATTGCAGCTAAACAAGCCATACAACAGTCATTGTTTTTATTTTGTTGCGGTTGCTGTTGAACATAAACAGGTTGTTGTTGTTGGTAGTAGCCCTGTTGAGGAGGACCCTGTTGATAGTATCCACCACCTGGAGGACCTTGTTGATAGCCTCCGTAACCACCTTGTTGAGGATACCCACCTTGTTGATAGTCGTTGAACCCTCTTTGGCCTTGGCCTTGGGATGAAGGTGGCGGGCCCGATGGTGCAGCGTATTGTTGTTGTGGAGCGGACTGCGGTGGTCGTTAGTATACCATATAACAGATATTATCAAAACCGCATTGTTTATTGTTCATTGTTCATTGTTTATTGTTCACCCAATGGGTTCAAGGCTGAAGAATAAACAAATGGTGTGAGAATGTTCTCTCGGTACACTCAAATAACACAGAACTGAAAAACGGACAACACTCACATTATAGTATTTCTCAGCAGACATGTCTCTTATAGTCTAGTAATATAACAGAAGATTAACAGATATCGATTTAGTATTAAATGATACCCTTTCTCTTTGATGCTGATTCAACTCTGTGAGGAATTTATTTGTATAAAATTAAAAATTAAAAAAAAAACGCTTGGTACAATCTGTCATCGGTTGACAGTGTCAGTATTAACTATGGGTGTTCAAAAGGAATTACACACAGGTGGGTGGGATACAGAGGTAGAGAGTTGTAAAGGGCTTAGGGTTGGCTATATTAAGAATAGAGAGTGAGTGACACACCAAGATCAGCTTGTGGATTTCTTTACGTGAAATTTTGGTGAGAAATCGAAATCATAGGTATACGGGAATACCGTATATGTATACATACATAGCCTGGGATCATGACAAAAGCAAAAAATTACCAAGCCCACTAAATAGAGGCTAGTTTTCGAGGTTATGATTAATAAATGTGTTTTTATGTGTATTTGAGTCTTGACCTTGAGACTCTGGTGTGTGTTTTGTGTCAATGTTGCAAATATTGAGGAAATTTTAGATTGATAATGTACGATAACGGTTTGAGTATCGGGTTAGCTTGACACATCGATATAAGATAGAGAGAACAAAATATGATTAATACACAGGCAGATGTTTATAATCATTCATTTCTTTTCAATGTACTACTACGGTGTACTACTACGGTGCCACACGGAAACTGCTCTATACTGGTTAAGTATACCAAATGACGCATAGGCTAAGTACTGCGAAAGTAAGTAACAATAGGATACACAGGGAAGAGTAGGAAAAAAGCACTCTGTAAAAACACTTGCAAAGTAAACCATAATCACAGCAGCCTCACTCCAGACTAATATCCATTCATTTACTATACCAATCACTCTAAGACCCTCCCACTCATTCAGTAAGAAATCTTCCACTTCCTGTTTTGTTGGCTTTACATTTTTTTTATGGGGAAAATAATCTGAATCATGAGACATAAACATAGTCATGAGCATAAACACCAACTACAACGCTGGAACAACCATCCACTCACTGCTTCATGTCTTCTTTCCAACAGGATTTTGTGAATATCCTAGCTGATCCATACACATTTCCAACAATTGAAGTATTCCCATTATCCACCATCCCAAACAAGTCAAATTGGTTAAGTATATTTAATGCAACTTCAAAGATTGTAGAGATCATAACAGGTATCAAATGGGGGGATCTGTATCCAGTATCTTCAAATCAGGGTTTTGCAAATGATGAAGTCTTCAAAAGCTACTTCAATGAATGTTTCCAAAATGATGTTGCTATACAAGACCAAATCAAAAAAATCATCAAGGTTGAAATAGACTCCCATATATTGGATTATGATCATATCGCTGAAAGGCAAGCCCAATTACTGAAATGGCTTAGGGAATTCTATCAAAATCAACTTTCTTCCATATCAAATATCTCTGAGACAACTCTATACTCATATAAACTAGAGCTAAAATTAGCATACTTGACATTTTCAAGAATCTTGAATACAATTTTCAAAGATGGTATATGGCTTCATATAAAGTCTTTTGAAAATTGCTATAAATTTATTCAATCGAATAAAACTCGAAATTTGCTGCTTTTGCCAAATCACAAATCTCATGTGGATTATATTATCATTCATTATCTTTTCGTTAGATTCGAATTGGAAACTCCAATAGTTATCGCTGGCGATAATTTGAACGTTCCAATTTTTGGTAAAATCTTGAAGCATTTAGGTGCTTTGTTCATCAAGAGAAGTTTCCAAGATGATTTGGATTTCTGGTACTCCAAAAATTTACAAAATTTATTAAAATTTAAGATGAACTTGAAACCATTGATAATTGAACTATTTATCGAAGGTACAAGATCAAGAAATGGGAAATTAATGCATGGGAAATCAGGTTTCTTGCAAAATATATTACAGAAAATTTCAAATGATCTAGATCATCGTGAGACTTTAGCTATCCCAATATCTATAGTTTATGAAAAACCTTTGGAATTTGATGATTATCTTGTTGAACTGAACGGACTGGATAAAAATCAAGAATCTTTCACTTCAATTTTATCAAATGGATTAAAATTTATGCAAAATGATTCAAATTTGAATTTTGGTAAAATTTTCGTTAGATTTGATGATGATTTTTTAAAATTTGATGAATTCCAAAATAAAGATAAGTTTTGTGATGTTGTATTAAACAGAATTCATGATATTGGATTCGTTTCTGAAATTTCCATTATTGGAATGTCAATCTTGTTAAAATTTTATCAATTGAATCAAAAAAGATATTTTACACTGAGTGATATCATACCAAATTTTAAATTTTTATTGACCAAGATTGTTGGCAAAACGATTTATAATGATCATCTATTACAATATCTAAATTTTAGCGATGACGATCTCATAATTCTGTTCAAACACTATATTGAGAAATTCTTATCCAAATATATCAAAATCGATAATGGAAATTCAATTCATATCATTGAAGAAACGGCATTGATCTATTACAAGAATAATTTATTACACTTCTTCATACCTGAAATCTTCATGATCCAATCCAAGAATAATTTGAAAACTTTGGATATCTTGACCAAAATTTTCGGATACGAATTTTTAACAAATAGCCATGATTATCAAACAGTTGAGATTGAACCTGAAAGCTATGAAATTTTTAAAGATTTACTAGCACCATTTATAGAATCTTATGAATTAAGTTTCAATCACTTGATTGGTGTTATTTCTATAACTTTTAAAAATTGGGTTCATTTGATCTATATGTCAAGACCAGATGTTCAATATAAAGAAAGTTTAAACAAGTCAAATTTGATATATGCGATGCGTATCTTGAAAAAACTGAAAATCATCAAAACAAACAAGCAAAACGAAGTATTTGTCATTGATGAATCCAAGCTAAGATTATTAAGAGATTATCTACAAGATGTTCGTTTGGGGAGGGACTCAAAGTATCAAGATGTTGTTTTTGGACTGTTTTCAGATATTAAATTGTGAAGGAAACAGGGGTTTTCGATTCCTAACGACAACTCTATCATCTGCGCCATGGATCAACCTCTTTCTCAATTCTTCATCCCAGGGGAAAAGGTATAGACCTTTAACACCTCTTGTTAATAGCACATTTAATGAATTTAGAATGATCTTCTCTTTAATCTGATCAGGGTTGTAAATGTTTTGCCTCTTTGTGAATGCTGCATTATCATCATAAAATTCTGGCTTAATTTTCAAAAGATCAGTCTTCGGGTCATACCCTATAGATCTACCCAGTATCACACCTGCATAGTTCAAATCAAAGCCTTGAATCGTATAAACCGAACCTACCTCGTCAATGGTATCATCCCTTTCGGACCAAGGTGTTGTTAACTGTGGCAAATATCTATCCCAGCGTAATTTAAACTCGTCAGATTCTGAGTATACAAAATAGTCCTTCCCGTCTAATCTATAGGGGAAATCGTAAGTTGATAATATACGAGATTGGCCCACTTTTGAATTTTGCAATTTTATCATATCATACATTTGTGAACAATTTTCAAATATCTTGAATTCAAAAGTCCCAGAGTCAGCATCTGATAAAGGTAGAGGTAATATGGTCTTGTTTGATATTAATGCCTTGATCCAGTTGATTAAATCCGGTTTACAAGTGATTCTAAATTGTTTTGTTAGATTGAAAGTTTCAAAATGTGCTAAGTTTCCCTTATTTAGAAAACTTGTTAATGAAGCACCATCACATCTAGTTGAATCGTGATCAAATGTCCAATATGATCCCATTCTTAATGATTGCCTTGCATCAAAGACAACGATTATAACTTTTGAAATTTTAATTAACTCCTCCAATTGGTTATCTTGATTGAATTTCTTATATGCATCTTTCGCTGTGGCTAATAAATGAGCTTCATCAATAATTAAGACATCTAATTTCGAGTTCCCCGGGGTTGTCGATTTATTAAACTTGTTGATTAGTGAAGTTGGTCTTTCTATATCTGATTTCAAGATATATGAAAATTGTTTCGAGATTTGATGATAGAGCTTCAACATCTCTGGGTGATTTACAACTAGTTTGTTCTTGGTATTGAATAAGTTATGATTTTTTGCACATTTTGATAATTTTTGAATATCATTGAATATAGAATTCAATACAACTGATTTACCAGTACCTGCATCACCATTAATAACGAAAACTGAAGGTTTCCCTGTGGAATTATAATTTTCTAAATTGGTATTGATGAAATTTAAGATATTAGTTTTCAAAGTCAATTGTTCATCTGATAGTTCAACTTGTGATATCCTTTTCACTGCATTACTTGGTATAAATGGGTCATTAAGTTTTGACTTGGGTGTAGTATCTAATTTTTTATTATCATTGATGATTGTATTGTTAGCATCCAAGCTTCTCTTTTTGCTTAATTGATTCCTCGTAATCATTGATTACCACTTGTATGATAACACCAGCCAGGGGAACCATTTGAAGTAAGATAAAGTACATAATTGGTATAATAAATATATATCTCTATAGATGATCTAAAGTCCGTTCACTATAGTAACCTATTATTGTTTTTAAATGGGTCTAGTGGCCCGTTGTAAATGACAGAATACGGTTCAGTCAAAAAATATGGTCACGTTCCATATCACGTGTATTTGTGGTTTTTTACCGAAAAATTCATTCTTTTTTTTTTTCAATTTAATGACATCATTTGCAACCGAAATTTAACTGCAAAAATAGAAAAAAAGAAATAACTTCACCAGCTTCAAAGAGAAATTTAATGCTCCACACAATTAACTAACAACATAGTTGCGATGTAAATTTAATAAAGTACCAAGATTGTGAAAAAAAGAACCAGAAAAAATTATTAATTATTATAGCCATCAATTACGAATACGAATTCACCGCAAGCAATTTAAATAAGTTTGTGATTGTTATAATTTGATGTTGTAGCAACAGTAATTAGTTGTACATTGTTGCCTAAGAATTTTTATTCCCCTAATGAAGTGATGTTTATGTCACCTGTTTAATGGTCTAGTTATGGGTCATTAGATTTCACTGATAACTAATGAAACTAGATATTGGCAAACATGGCAAGGCAAAGTACAATAGGGTTATTGGTATAAGGTATAATGTATGTAAATAGATATTTTGTACATCAAATTTTACACGATCATTAGCTCACCTGGCAATGGTTATCATTCTTGATGATCACTACCGCCAGCAATTGATGAAATTGCAACGCACCAAACCTTGGTAATCCTGGTAATATACAAATCACCTCAGGTTCTTAATCCTAGAGTGATACTGCTATTACTCCCGCTAAATATAACTGTGCATTACTCTATCACTCCCTCTATCCCTCCCTCTATCACTCCCTCTATCACTTTTTGTCTTTGTTAATGTCATTTTTCCGTTTATACACACAGCCCAAAATCATAAATTCAAATTCCAAATTTGTCCTTTTGGGACTTTTTGGACTTTTGCTTGTGAAGACAACACAAAATTAACCAAATGCTGACATAATCTTCCATAGTTAATTGAACCCCTATTCACACAAATTTAACTAAATTTTTTTTTTTCTAATTTCGCACTTCTCTTCTCTCACTGATACTTAAGTTTACTTCTCCCACACACACAAGAATTTATCTTATTCCTTATAAAACTAAAAAAAAATCCATATTTTAATTTATTCAATATTTTATCAAAACTGAGCGGTTAATTATAACAATAAGAAGAAAAGTTATATACACTTACACACCAGGGCGCTTAGCTTTAAATTCAATAATTTGCTTATATATACAAACATATATATACATACCCACTTTCTCTTACTATAATCAACTAATTTGGTGTTTGTCGTTGTTTACATTTTTTGAATTTTCATTTTGGAGAGGGATACGAAAAAAACCGCTGGGAAAAATTTCATACCCTTTGCTAATTGACTAGCTAAACATTAAACTATCAAAAACATAACAAGAAGAAAACAAAAGAAAAAGTCATTCAAATGGAAATATGAGAAAAGAATTACAATTCCTTATATCTGTTCATTTGTTTATCATATTATTTCTTGTGTATCAAACATTTGATTTAATAACACTGATACATGATGATACTAAACAAGATGCTCTACTGAATACAGATTTACATCCAAAAATTGCAAAACCTGAATTGATTCCAAGAATTATTCATCAAACTTATAAAGATACAAACATCCCTTCACAATGGCAAAAAGGTCAACAAAGATGTATTGATTTACATCAAGATTATCAATATATCTTGTGGACTGATGATATGGCTAGAGAATTCATTAGTGAAGAATATCCTTGGTTCTTGGAAACTTGGGATGGTTATAAATATCCTATTCAAAGAGCCGATTCCATTCGTTATTTTGCCCTAAGTCATTTTGGTGGTATTTATATCGATTTAGATGATGCTTGTGAAAAAAAATTGGATCCTCTTTTAACTGTTCCAGCTTTTGTTAGAAAAACTATCCCAACTGGTATTTCAAATGATGTTATGGGTTCTGTTCCAAAACATCCATTTTTTTTGAAAGCTATTGATAATTTACAACGTTATAATTGGAATTATTTGGTTCCTTACATTACAATTATGTATTCAACAGGTCCTTTATTCTTGAGTGTTATTTGGAAACAATATAGACGTTGGAATACAATTCCTGATCTTGATAAAGTTAGAATCTTATTACCAGAAGATTATAAAAAGCATTCAGATTCATTTTTTTCATATACTGAAGGTTCATCTTGGCATTTAGACGATGCCAAATTTATTAAAAGTTTGGCTCATCATATTGGATTATGTGTATTCTTGGGATTTTTAATTGCTGGTATATTATTATACGGTGAATATAGATTATACATTTGGTTAATCAATGGAGGTTATAAATCTTCATTCTTGAAAAAAATTTGGAATAAACTCTTTAATAAAAATTCAAATATTAAAAGAAATAGAAAAAATTCAAATTTACCAAGAGCTGAATCAATTTTATTATACTCTAAAGAAGTTGAAGATGCTTAATAATTCAATAATCATCACAATATAAAATTCAAAAAAAAAAAAAATAAAGCCCATTGATGCCCCCATTGATGGCATTTTTATCATATTTCAAAGTCATTATCATTAAAGTTCAAAGTAAGAGACATATATTACATTATTACATTTACTTTAACACACACACACACATACACTCACACGCACACACATTTACACATATTTCGTTTACAAGCATTAATAATTTCTAATAATTATCTACTTTTTTAAAAAAATTTAATTTTTAAACCCACTAATATTTGTTGTTTCATCTCAATACAATCAATGTATTTGAGTATTTGGTTTCACCCTTCTTAATTTTAATTGCTATAAATTGTTATTATTTTTGCTAATTCAAATTGGTGTTGTTGATTTATTTTTCTTTTCATTTTTGTCTCTTTATCTGGTTTTTCAACTCTGTACATTATAGTTCATATCTTGAAGTTATTCTTTCGTTTTCTAAAAGGAATGAAAATTTAGAGATATTGGAAATGAAAACGTATACTTATTATTATAACATTTTTTACAAATTTAATTACACTCTTTACCTCAAATTAATGTGATGTTTAATGACAATTTTAGTTCAATACATTTATTCGTATGTATATATATATTCCATTTGAATTGTAGTTGTCTTTAGCAACGAATCCCCAGATTTCACTTATACCATAAAACTGAGCACAAGATCTTTAAATATCTAAAACTCTATACAAAACTCTAATTGCAATGACACTCACACGCTCAAATCTTAAATCTTTGCTAAACTTTATTTTGTTTACCAAAGAAAAGAAAAACGCGCTTTGAAGAGAAAAAAAAAAAAAAAAATTGTAGTGGTGATTAAAATGGTTGTCATAACAAATAAAAATTTCCAATTACTTAGACAACCATAAAACAAAAAGAAAACAAAAGGGGAAGTCGTACTCAAAGTTTACGAAGAGACAAGTGAATGGATGTACAAGGAACCTGGATCGTGAGGATTGACTGGATACAGTAGCTGCCGCTTTGAGAGTAGATTCAGCGGAAAGTGAGTAATGACTTTATATGAACTCATATTCAAAACAATTGAGCTTATATAGCGCCAATCGGTAAAAAGAGTATGTATACCGATACATGTATCATACAGATCAATCGTATCTCTGAACCATACCATACCTGATTATTCAACTCTGTGGCGCATATAACAGGATATGTATATAGAAAATATTAATGCTTTATTAAAGCATGTAGAGTCAATCTATAATGATGTAATGATTGTAAACATGGCTGGGAAAACAAAGAGGAATGGAGGCGAATGTAGATATGGCGTGGTAGTAAGGAATGTACATAGATTGAAAAAACTTGATCGATATAACACTACTGAGATGAAAATTTAACTTACATATAAAACCCATTTAATGAAAACCGAAAACAATATAAACAAACAAACAAAAATAAAAGATTTAAAACTGTACAGTCTTTATTTTTAGAATAATAATTCTTTTTTCAAATTTATAATACACCAAGTCTTATTGTGTTATTCATCCATATTATAAACATTTAACCTTGTAATTGAGCGGTTGAACCTGATTTATTAATCCAGCTTGAAACGGTTGATGAAGATAAACCTGAAGAGAAATCATCATCAACTTCAACAACGTGGATGGTACCATCGGATTGGAAAACAGCAGCACCTTTGAATGAACCAGAAGTTGGTCTTTGGAAGTAATCTTGAGAACCACCACCACCGTTTGATGAACCATCACTACCTTGACCTGAATGTAAATGAGAAATCATTTTTTCTTGACCATCGGTTAAGACTTCAAATAAATCTAATTCACCACAACCGGTTGACCAACATGAACATTTGGAGTTACCGTATTGTAAAGTTCTTGGAATTTTGGCATTTAATAACCAAATGGCTGGCATATCTGGATTTGAAGCACTTGATGAAGAATCATGAGGCATTTCAAATTCGAAAACAAAAATCTTTTCAGCACCTCCAAACCCATGATAAGCTGGAATCTTAGATCTGTAGTAACCACAATCACCAGTTGAATCATCATCACATGATGAACCTGAAAAGATCATGAATTCTTCATCTGATTTGAATGTAGTTTCATCTAAAGCGGTAGCTTCAGAAGCACCATCAACACCGTTTGAGGCAGCGTAAGAAATTGAGTTACCGAAACATGATGACCAAGTACCTGAACCTGAACCACCTTTGTAGTTCATAACAGTACAGTTAGTGGTACTACCTGGGGAGTAATAAGCAACTCTTTCCCAATCACTTGAAGAACCTGAACCACTTGAAGAAGATGATGATGAAGTTGATTGAGATGATGAAGCGGATGATGAGCCTGAGCTTGAACCTGAACCTGAACCTGAACCAGCGGATGATGATTGTAAAGTAGTGGTTGATGATTGAGATGAAGCACCATAACCGTTACCAGCTGATGATGATTCAATTTTCTTGTCAACGACTTGAGTTGAAGATTGTTGGGTTTGACCTTGATCTTGAGCACTTGAAGTAGCATCGACTTGTTGGGTAGCAGTAGATGTAACTAAGTTACCGTTACCATCAACAAAGACGGTTTGAGTAACTTCAACAACTTTGGTTGCAGCTTCTCTTTTATGAGCATGATGAACATGTTGAGTGGTAGTACAACCTTCACCAGATTCTTCATCTCTCTTCTTCTTTGATGAGCCTGAACCTGGATAATAAACACCAAATTGTAATAATTTAAGGGGACCTCTGAAATGAACTGATAATTCTTCATCTAATGGAGCAAGTGAACCAGAGATTGATTTTGATTCTTGAGAACAAGAACATGAACTTTCATCCATGTTGGTAACATCTTGGTATGATCCACTGTAACCAACGTTTTCATAAATGACAGCGTCAGTTTCACTACAGTAATAGTTACCACTGACAAAAGAACAACCAGCTTCAACGGTTGAAACAACAGCCAATAATGACAATAAAACAGTTTGAGTTAACTTCATTGTAAATTATTGGACTAACAAGGGGGAAAGAACACAAATATGAATTTCAAATGAATGTATTGAATTTGTATCAAACTTTGGTATCACAATAAAATATTTGTTTTTTAATAAGGAATGTATTGAAGTAAGTAACTTTTGTGAAACTTTTTCTCTCTTGTAGTTGGAATTCTTTTCAATAAAGGAGTGACTAAAGGTTAGAAAAGAGAGGAAAGTTAAGATGTTAAATGTAATCAATTAAAGAATTATTGATACACGTATAATATCCTGTACTAAATTTATGTGTGTGAAGGGGCTACGCTTTGTTTTGATCCTTTTTTTGAAAGGAGTGGTGGATACGTTTCATATTTATACAATCTTCAAACATTCACGAATCCTCAGCGCTAGATTTCCAGAATGTAAACAACACCTCAGTACTGGAAAAAGGAAAACTGTGTAGAAACTAACATTAACTCGCAGATTTAAAGCATCAGTATGCAGATTTAGTCGCGTTTAGTACCACACTGTATGGTGGTTTAGCCAGCAAACCTTCCTCATTGGGTAATTTTTAAAACCTTTCGCGTACTGGGAATTGATGCAACTTCGTGATTTTGCACAAAAATTAACTTTTACACTGTCTATAAAATTGGCTGGTGTATCCTAGGTGAACAAAAACTTTCCCAATTTGGATCTGATCCTGCCTAACCTACCAAAAAAACACTTGTGCCCAGCGCTTTGAATAAAAATTTCAGGCAGAAGACAAAGAGAGTACTTGAATCAAAGCACCAGCTGTTTCAGTCAACTGATGGTTTATTGTTTCTCTGCTTAGAAAAATATACTGTAAAGCTACAAACTATTGTTGAATCTGGAACTCATCACTTCATCGATTAAGCACCTTTTAATCACATAAAGTTATGGCTATATGTTGATAAAGCGTATAAACATGTTTATTCATGCCCGTGAAATTTTTTTGGCAAGCTAAGTGCTTTTCCTCCTCCCACCACCATTGACTGAGAAGAGTTAAAACCCACTGTGAATAAAGGCTGAGTTGAGCCGCTAAAACAAAACAGAAAAAAAAAAATATACATCTGGTAGAATTCTGAAGTTTATCGGTCCATTCTTTACGCAGGTCTCAGATATGGTCAAGCTGGGTGTAGAGGAATGGGTTTCTACTAAAAAGGTTTCCCGCCATTTTACTTTTTGCTTGGTAGACTGGGTTATCATTGTACTGATATTTACACTGTAGCTTCGTACTCCAATAAGACTGAGATGGATCAACAATTACTGTTTGGATCGTACCTCCCTGATCTCCCTTGTTATTGTTTTGCTGATCATAATGGTATTTATGTTTGATCTACTCTAAGGACTTAATAAACGACAATGTTGCTTTAGTTTAAAAGGAAGATGAACAGCTCTCCTATTTTTTTAATTCATTTACTGTATTAATTGTTAAGAATGTCTATTCAAGCTAGAAACTTGCTCCCTAAGAAATATATTTTTTGTGTCTAGACGTAAACGGTGTTTTTGAGAATCTAAAGCCCATATGTTGATCATCCTTATATTTCCAGTTTTACCGCTCTACGTTTGTGATTGGTCATTTCCTTAACTTGCCATATGGTTTCAGCTATGACCTAGAACCGATATTTAAGTTACATATTAATTACATGAATCCACTTTAACTTTAACTTACGGTTTAGGTAACTTCATGGCATTTTGATTAAAACCATTACGTAGTATTTCTAGCCAACATACCTGCTAAAAAGATCCACTGGATCAGACATTATTACCGGATGTAGTTAAAAAAATTTGGCATTGTATCACTCATAAAAATCTAGTTATTACACTACATCACACTATGGTGGCATTGCAGAATAATAGCTATGGAATACGAGTTACTGGAACTGGTTTCAAGCACCTAGATTTACTACAACACTCAATTAACACTAGCTCAAAGTGGTACTAATTCTTTTAAATTCTTCAATCAATGTGATTCACAATCGATTCTTTTAGTGCAAATATTTTAGTGCGAGACTTTTAAGGTTTTCCAAAAAGCCTAAAGTTTAGATCGCCTCATAACCGGTCACCATATCAACCCCAGGGGAACATATTTTCAAAAGACGCTCACAT
Source organism: Hansenula silvicultrix (assembly GCA_030574755.1). NCBI lineage: Eukaryota > Fungi > Ascomycota > Saccharomycetes > Phaffomycetales > Wickerhamomycetaceae > Hansenula > Hansenula silvicultrix. The sequence continues at coordinate 1,287,461 of JAJMFL010000002.1, forward strand.
TCCATGATGATCAAGCGATAATTATAAGGGGGAATTAAATGTTTGCATACACAGTGACATAATTCATTGGATCTTATTTATTATATTACATATCAGCTTTTCCTTCATGTCAGGAAACTTTCAAACTCCAACAACAGCTCGACAGTTACTGAGTATTAAGTATATAGTTGATTTGGTTCCAGAATCACAAGTAGGTGATTAAAGGACTCCTATGGCTAGGCATTTGGTAATGGTTATGTATGAAGTCAACATGGAAAAGCATGAATATGTGCTTCTTTAACCCAAATCAAAGTCTGATCAAGTTAAACCGTTGTGAGAAAAAAAAAATGTGCCCTTCGTGACTACAGAAGTATGTGGATTTGAAGTGTATTTTAGTTGTGATCATAAATTACGGATAATCATACTTGCGGCCTAATGCTTTTTCATACAGTAAATTTTTTCGTTTCAACAAGTTTTTCAAAGCACACTAAAACCGTTGAAATTTTTTTGGTTAGGTATACTATTGTACGGTATTTGCGTGTCTACTTGACTAAACAACCGAGAAAATCACTGAAAAACCTAATTTTCGAGAGAAACTTGTATAAACAAACAAACCAAAGTCATCTTTTTGACCATGCTATAGTTTAGAAACATAAAGTAGGATGTCTTTCTCAAACATCTTCTACGTAAATTTTTCTTTTCAGTTTATCATGGCGAAAGGATTACATTTTGCCTTCATGTTGGTAAATGCATGTGTATAGTTTAATTACTTTTCCAAATCAGGTAATTTCCTTTTTTCGGCAAAATTAAATTATACCTCAAATTTTTTGGATCGGTTTTACTAGTTGGATTTACAAATAACTAGTACCTTTGAAAAAATGCCAAAAATTTAATTTGATAAGCAAAAAAGCTACCTACAGAATATTACGCACATTATTATGACGATAAGTGTCTAGACTTGATAGAGTTGTAATTTTTTATAGTGTAGATAAAACTAAAGCATACTTATGTAATAAAGATGGATCCTGTTATGTAATCAAGGTATTTAACAAAACGTTACAAACTAGCTATTTCAAAGACTGATAAAAGAAGGGGAAACTCCTAGATGGTGTTAGTTTGTAAAACCGTTAAAGTGAATGACTTTTTGGGGCTTTTTAAGTAAAATAAAAAAGTAGGAAATTAATTTATATTTTATTAAAGGCAATAAGTTAAATTTTAAATTTGATTTAAAAATTAAGGAAAGATATAAAATCTTTTCGATGGTATAGATTAATTATAGAGCTGCTGTGATTAGAAAGGCCAAATAATTTTTTGTCTCATATTTTCAGGGACTACTTACTGTTTATTATCATTATCTTGTGGACTTGAAAGTTTGGTAAAGTGTCTTCTGTATCTTAGTAGTAGTGTCCCTATCAGATAGATTGTTATCTTATACCAGTGCACTTTCAATCTGGGGTTCAATTCATACCGATCCGCTACAAAACTTCAACGTTGACATCGCAGAATTGTGCAAGTCCTAAGGAACCAAAGAAAATTCATTACCCAAAGAGGAGCTACTTGAATGGTCATGGATAGATGAAAGAAAAAAAGTACAATTTAAATTTAGATCTATGTAATCAGTTTTTCAAGTTGTAATATAACCCCCGTCAACGAACAAGGCATCACCAGTAACGTAGTCACTAGCCGCACTTGACAAAAACACAATTGGACCTTTGAAATCTTCAGGAATACCCCATCTACCAATGGCTTGTCTACCCAAAATTCTATTGTATTCTGTTCTATCTTCATTTTCATGTGCAAATGCTGTCATATCTGTTTTAATGAAGCCAGGAACAATAGAGTTGACGTTAATACCTTTAGAAGACCATTCATTAGATAAACCTTCTGTCAAACTTCTGATTGCACCTTTAGATGCTGTATAAGCGATTTGCTCCTTCCCACCAACAAATGAAAACAATGAAGCTGTATTAATGATCTTACCTCTTCTCTTTTCTGATATCCAGTATTTACCAAAGGCTCTCGATAATCTATAAGCAGATGTGATGTTCACTTGTAAGACATTGTTCCAACCTTCATCTGTTGTGTCTTCAGCAGCGCTTAACTTATCAGCGATACCAGCGTTGTTAATCAAAACATCCACAGTTCCTGTTGGTGATTTCTTCAAAGCTTGTGGTAGAATTGTATCAACTTCTTCATTTGAAGACATATCAGCTGAAATAGTTGCAACTTTAGAGCCCAGTTTCTCCAACTTGTCAACAATTTTTGAAGGATCAGTTGTAGCTCTATGGACAACAATGATGTCCGCACCAGCTTCAGCAAGACCAACGGCCATACCTTCACCGATACCTCTAGTGGCACCGGTGATAACAATAACTTTCCCTTTCAATGAAAACAATTCTGCAGACATATCTGATCTCTACACTTTCCCAGATATCAGCCAAACGTTACAATTCCAAAATTGCATCAATCATCAATGGAGAACATTATCAATTATATATACAAAATTACTCAACCTGGAATTCACCGGTTTGATCAACTCCACCAACGACCACCGAAACCCTCAGCGCTAAGGAATCCTAAGATTCCTTAGCGCCCCCCAAATGGTCCAGAGTCAAATTTAGATATACGAACTGGTTGAACCAGATTCCTATTGAGTACACCAACGCTGACACAAAAGTGTTGAAGACTACATTTGAAGCTTCATGAACTAGGAACATGGACAGGTCAATTAGTCGACGCTTACTGTATCGGGGGTGAAATGGTATATTCCTTATTTGTGCTGATTCCGAGGTGTCAAGTAGTATATTTCGTCTTTGTGTCAACAAGTCCAGAAAGAATCAATAATTTAATAGCCCACAAACAAATATTTAAAGCAATTCTTTGGAAGGAGATGTATGATTGATGAATTTTATTATTTCACTATACTCTTTGGAAATCGAATAAAGAAACAATGGTGATGATGCTATTGACTTTGGTGCTTTTAGCAGCCATTACAAGAACTTGTTACGCATTGGTTCATCCAATTGGCATACATGGAAGGTATTTTATAGACACAGTGACTAGAGAACCTTTTTTCATTAAAGGTGTTGATTACCAGCCTGGTGGATCTTCTGGCGTCAATGATTATCAAGATCCATTGTCAGATCCAAATGCCTGTGCTCGTGATATAATTCTTTTCCAAGAGTTGGGCGTTAACGTAACATTATACTACAGTTTTACACCATTTCCCACTCCAATTTCATTATACTAATAATATCTATGAAGACCATTCGAGTTTACTCGATCAATCCAGACCTTAACCATGATACATGTATGACTCTTCTCGCCTCAGCTGGAATTTATTTGGTTTTGGATGTTAATTCACCTTTGGAACATCAGCATTTGAATAGATACGAACCATGGACAACTTACAATGAATACTATTTGGAACATGTTTTCAAGATTGTTGATCAGTTTTCCGGTTATAACAATACTCTAGGTTTTTTTGCAGGTAACGAAATCATCAATGATAAGAAATCTGCCAGAGCCTCACCAGTATTTGTTAAAAAATTGATTTCTGATATGAAAGGGTATATCAACCTGCATTCTGAAAGATTTATTCCTGTTGGATATTCTGCAGCGGATGATCTAAATTATAGAGTATCATTATCAAAATATCTTGAGTGTTCTGACGATAAGTTAATCCAGGATTCTGTTGATTTTTACGGTGTCAATACATACCAATGGTGTGGAGAGCAAACGTTTTACACCAGTGGTTATGATTCTCTTGTCGCTGATTATGAAGACTATGCACGCCCAGTATTCTTTTCTGAATTTGGATGTAACGAGGTAACACCAAGATTATTTGAAGAAGTTGGAACCATGTTTTCAAATGATATGATTGGTGTCTTCAGTGGTGGTTTAGTTTATGAATTTTCTCAAGAGCCAAATAATTATGGATTGATTGAATATGATCAAAATGGTAATGTAAAATTATTGCAAGACTTTGAATCCTTGAAAAATCAATACATCACTACAGAATTACCCACTGGAAGACAAATAGCAGAGCTTTATAGTAAAAATGGAAAGATTCAAAAATTGGGTGCACAATCAGTTCCAGAGTGTGAAGATGTGTATACTAATTTGGAAATAACCAGAATTGTGGAAGATAGTATAGCAGCAAATTTAATTGCAGATGGTGTTGACTCCAAAAGAGGCCATTTTGTAAATTTAGCTGAGCGTGATCTTTTCACCACTTTCAACATTACAAACTTTGACGGAAGTCCGTTTGAAGGTATTGGTCACGTTCAAGTTGAAACTTTGATTGATGGGATATCTGAATATGAAGCTTCTCGTTTATCTACAATAGAAAATAATGGTGAGTAATTTTTTTTTTAATGAAAGTTTTCTGTGTTTCAATCTTTTTAGTTTTTCGATACTGGAAGCTCTCAAAATTGGACTTTAGTCCAAAATATTTTGTGAAGCATTTCAGTTATGAAATTAAATGTGAATATTAAAATTAACAATGACTAGAAGATTGTGAAGACGATGAAGCCGATGCATAGTTACGATTTGCAAAATATTAACAGAGTTTTATCAGGAAATAGCATCAAACTGAAATTACATGAAGTTTTGGGGTTGGTAATTTACAGCTGTTTTTGTTTCTACATCTATTCTATCTAAAATCAAGTCTTATTTATATGCAGGCTTAAGATTTAAACGTTTGATGATAAACTTTAAATAAACACTCAAGTTTATAATCAATGATACATTTATTTTATATTTCTTGTAAATAATACTGATCCGTCTCTATCCTTCACTTTAACCGAATTAGTTCTGGTGAAGCAAGGTCCCAATAACGAATCCCAGTCTTCTCTTGTTCTTGATTGATGTAGTTTATAATTCTTTAGCATTACAAATTCAACATTTGCATATCTGGAGAGGAACTTCAAAAAACTGTACAAGTTGTTATTAACCAAATTGTTATTCTCTTCATCGTTCATATCATCAGGATCAACAGGACTCAAGTTTGTGAACGAGACATTCGTCAGGGAAATTATATTAACCAAAGGTAGTTTAGTTATCACATCTTCAAATTTCTTGTAGTTGATGTAGAATTTCGGGACAAACATTGAGTTGAAATATGCAAAATTGGAATTGAAATTATCAACATTGATGGAGTTTGCCTCTGTTGCATTATACAAACTAAACCCCTTTGAGTTTAAATCTATTGATATCTCTTGTAGATTTGCAAAACTATGACTCAATAATAGATCATAATGAGATTTTAAATGTACTAGTTTTAGTTTCGTAACTTGTTTGAAATAGGACATTAGGAGTCTTGATCCTGAACTTGCTATTGAACATGATGACAGGGTCAAGGTCTTTATAGGCGACCATGTTATTCTGTTTTCCACTGAAAGAGATTCTCTAGTGACCAGTGGACCACTTTCATTCGAAACGGTTAATAGGTTTGGTTTTGTCAACGAGCTTGAATCTATAATCATATCGGATAGTTCTAATTCTTCAATCAATCCAAATGGCCATAACAGATTTGGCCTTAGAGCAATATGCCATCCAGATTCTGATGATAACGATAATTTTCTGATCGATGGATAATAGTTGTGTTCATGTGCGTATGTTTTCAAAGAGCTTGACCATTCTGGAAATTGGAAACCTGGTGAAATTTCACTAATTTTGATCTCTGATATATTGGGCAGTAATGAAATGATCTCCAGCATGAGAACGATATAACTTTCTGGATCTTTACGTGAATGGTATTCGAATCCGGCAATTGAAGTTGTTTCAAATTCTTTAGAATCTTTTATTGGATGATTGAATTCAATATTTCTTACATATAACGATAACTTATTCGTCTTTTTGTTTTTAGAAATAGTTTTCCTGAATCTATGCAGTGTTTCCTTACTCCCTAGCTTCACATCGTGGTATAGAAAAAATGTATTGACAAAATCATGAAAATATCGACATGACAAACAGAGCACGAGCCAGTCTTTATAGTCCAGATTCTGTACAATCTTGTACAGCACTTCTGAAGGTAATCCCAACAATGTGTTTGGTGAGTATTCTATTGGTGACCTATCGCAGTTATGGTCCTTCTTTTCTGTGAAGAGCAGCCTTCTCTTTTTCGTGAATTGGTGAAGCCTTGATATCATGTTGTTGTTGATGATGATGATGATGCTATCTATGCAGATATATTTATATATGACCCTTCAATTGTGGCTCCAATTTCTCATAAACTGATTAATCACTGTAGAGAAAAAAGCATATATCTGATTCCAAGACTTGATTTCTTTACACTGACCAGCTCAACAATAACTCTTGATCTCTAATCTCTTCCCTACAACACAATAAGCCTTATCAGATCCCGATACACTTAACCCACCACAACTACAATATTCATCACTGCCAAAAGGGAAATGTAACTACTGTACCGGCCACGCTCATATAAGCAGTTGAAAAATTCTTATTCGCGAATTTCTCTACACATACTAAGAAGGCCTCTTTACAATATCTTGAGTTATACCAGTTGAAAGTAACTTTTATTTGAAAAAAACACACAAACCCATAAAGAACATTATACTATACATAAAGAGAGAGAAAGTATCCCAGGATCGTTTAGTAAACGAAACCTAAGATCTTACCGGAAACGTGTTTTCTTCTGGCTTCTTCATGGTCCATAATACCAGCTGAAGTAGTCAAGATAACGTAACCAAATTGTCTAGCTGGTAATAAGTTATCAGTCCATTTTTCAATGTCAGAGATTCTGACGTTGAATCTTGGTGAGATAACACCAACTTTGTTCAAACGACCGTTCAATTGAACAACGATTTTACCTGATCTGTGGTCATCAATGTATTCGAATTCGCCAATGTAACCTAAAGACACAAGGAGTTAGTAAATAAGCTTTCATTTCCATAAAAGTCAAGTCAAAAAATTTCAAGGGGGACAAAGATGTTAAAGAGAGCCGGCGACCATTCAACGATTATGTATCCACGAGTGAACACCCATCATCGTATGAGATTACCTGCTCATCTTTAAATTTGCTTTCCCCGACACTTAAAAGACAGAAAGGGACTGAACACCGATCAATCCATCCAGTTATCAGCCGGGAGGTTCTATACAATTGAAATCTTGTTGAATATTTTTTGACTAGGGATTCAATAATCACATACCATGTTTTTGGATAACTTGTAAGAATTTGATGATAACTTTTGAAGATGGTCTGATGGCAACTTGACGTTTACCAGTTTTTTCAGCATTGTTGATAGCGTTTAAAGCGTCAGCTAAAGCAGAAGTTCTAGTCATTTTTATAAATCTAAAGGGAAAAGAACAGCCAGTTAGTACCACTGATTCGTGAAAAAACTTGTAAAATAAAGAGCAACATGAGTGTCCTCACTTGTATAAACAAATGGGAGTCATGAGCACAGGGAAAAGTTGAAATAAAACAACTCAACCTGCTGAAGGGGGGTGTCAAGGCAAGTAACAACGTAAAAAAGAGCGTTCTTCAGAACTTTTTACCTATTTACTAATTGTTTCAAGCGATTTGATTCCCACTTCAGATTCACCGTTTTTTTGTTAAATCTTTCTATAACATTTCGTTTAACCCATGGAAGGTCACATCAATAGCTCAATGATTGTATATAATTTATATCATACATACTATTTGATTGTATTGTATGTATTTGATGATATCAATCACTAAGAGGTTATGAAGTTGTTGAATTAGATGAAAAATTTTTATATGGGCCAAAAAAAAAAAAGCTTTCGAGAATTTTCGCATACCAGAAGTTACGCTGTACTGTACTCTGCCGCGTATCTTTCAGCACCAAAACTTTCTAAAGAGGAATGGTTATAGCGATGGCCAAATGTATAGAAAATGAATAGTAAATAGATCAAAAGCTTATGACATATAGTTTTGTATGAGATTCCATAAATGTATAATGACAATTGAGGAGGATAAGAGAGTGTTTGGTGAGGTGAGTATATTACAGACTTTATAGACTGTACCATTTTACTAAACATACAAAGATACGGCCTTACTGTATTGCCTTATCGCAGATTGCTTTGGCCCCAAATGGAATATTTGATGGAAGTTCAACAAAGATTACAGAAGCGCTAAAAGACCTGTATACTCATTTCAATGATGCCATACGGCCCGAATCACAGCTATCATCTACCTTGGCAGACTATGTGTTTGTCCCATTATCGTATTTACTTAAACAACCAAAATTAGGTGACGTTCAATTGGAATATTTACTCAAGATTTTATCACTATTGATCAAACATTCTTGGACAGCCGCTGAATCTATACCCTATGTTTTAGCTAAGCAGCTTTTCCCACTAATAACGTTTTTAACAGGTGGTAGCCCCAATATGGAAGATAAAAGTGAGATCAGCTCTAAATCAACCGAATTGAAACTAGCAGGTTCCATTGCATTAGATCTTTTTTTCCATTCACTCGCTAAACAAAAACAAGCCAAGGTCTTTAATTTTTTCGCAAATGTTGAAAATCTGCCAGCTTTGGGTCATGTTGTTACTGTGCTGTTGCATTTTGCTGAACACGGTCAATCTATTGACCTTCAATCTCAGGCAATTAAGACTCTTCATACATTGTATTTCACGCTTATCAATGATGGTGAAATTTTGTCCTACATTTTACCTGGAAATGTGTCGGTACTAGCTAAAATCATTGCAGTGCCCACCTTGAAAACTCATTACACAGTGATGGTAGATGCTATAAACTTGCTTGGTGACCTGCTGGTATTAGTATACAGAGACGAGGAGCTGAAACCAAAAATCAAGGAGCTGGAATCGATTGAAGATGCACTCGAAGGTACAGAACTAGATATCATAACAATAGAAGAAGCTGACTTGAAAAAAGTTCACCGCACAAATTCATGGTTGAAAGCAACATCAGGTCAGGTCAAAATAGCATTACAAAGTTTCAAAAAGATAAAAAGTAACGTTAGAGTTGAAATTAAAAAAACCCTTTTCGATTTTTCGAAATCAATACTGCAAAATTGTCTTTTCTCTTTGAAAAGCTCAATTCCAATAGTTGTTTCGATAATATCTGTTCTTTCAAACGATCCAAAGCTAAATATTGATCCCACTACAGCTTTAAGTCTTACAGGTAGTAAAAACCAACAAATTTTGGATAAGATTGTTTCATCAGAGCTTGATGCAAACCTCAATACATTCACCTCTGTCATTCAATCACCAGATGGAGAGAAAGTTATAAATACCTTGGGTGCCATTGAGTTCTCCTTAAAGCATTCATATGATCCCTTCTTGGTAAAGAAACTGATCGACTCGACGAAGGTAGAAATGACAGATATGCTCAGGAAATGCTATTCTAAGTCAAAAGTTCAAAATATAACCAGCGATGCTACAGATTTAATGATTATTGGTAAAGAGGCTGTTGAGATGGAAAAGAATGCACATTTAAATTCAATTTTTGGGAAAGCGTTCTCAAAGGAAGTCGAGGGCAAACTCTCACACGTTTTCAACGTCATTGGAAGCTTAATTGACCCTTCAGAGTTGATCGAGGAGCTTTTGGTTGATGAATATAGCACCAACTGTGAAAAGGGTATTGCACTTTGGATATCGAATAATTTGTTGAACGGATATTTTGATAAATCAAGACCTGAAAGGATTGCCGACGAATTTCTCGATCTTGGTGATGGGGAAAAAGAGCCAACGTATATCCCTGAAGCAACGTACTTGATACTTGATTACTCGAAGGCACTTTTGGAAGAAATACCAGAATTTAATGTTTCGCAAGAATCTGAACTTGTCGGTTCAATTGCAGTTGATTCAGTAGGTATTGCTGCATATCATTTGAGAGAAGATTTCCGCTACGAATTAGTTGATTATCTATATCCTGTCATTGATTCACTGGCATCACCATTCGAAGACGTTAGGAAACACGCAGCAAATACTAGTATGGTAATAGCAGATACACTATATCACGGCTCACTGTATGAACTGATCTTGGTAAATGCTGATTACTTAGTTGATTCAATTTCCCTGAGGTTGAGTAATGCTATGACAACAAGAGCTACAGCTATACTTGCGATATGTGTTAAAATTGCTGGTTTCAAAATTATTGAAACGTTCAAAGATGTGATTGAGATTATATTTAGTTTATTGGATTACTATCATGGATATGATGATCTATGTATTGGTTTTTTCACATTGTTTGAAATTGTTGCTGATGAAATTCATAAAAAATACCTTCGTGACTATGATACACGAAAACTTGAATACTTTGAAAGCTCCTCAACTTATGCTCCATGGGGGATGAAAAATTTGAGTCAATTGAAAAATTTGTTGGATAAATCTCAAAGGGAAATAGTTATTGAAGAAAAGGCAAATGATCCAGATGACGATGTTGAAGATGAAATCAATGCTCAAGACAGCGATGACGAAGATCCTGTGGAGCAAGGGGAGATGCCTATGGTGGAGGAGAAGAAATGGCCTTCACCAGTGCCAGAGGATGCTTACAAATTACTACAGCAAGTGGCTTATTATGGTGAAAGATTATTAACACATAATTCTACAAAATTACGCATTCAAATTCTGAAGACTTATGGAAAAATTATCCCAATTTTAGCCACTGCACAAGATAACTTACATCCTATAACTGCTTCTATCTGGCCAATTGTATGTCAACAAGTCAACAATAGTGATCCAAAGATTGTTATACCCGGGTCTAAAGTCTTATCTCAATTACTGAAATACAATAAAGGATTTTTATCAACAAGGTTTACCGATTTCTGGGCTGCTCTCAAAACTAATGAATTACTTATATCTGCTAACAAAAACCTGAATCAGTCTCAAAAAGTTGTGCTACCTGGCTTAAATTCAAAAGCCTATGAAAGTATTGTGAATATGTTAATTGTCGGACTTGATTCATTAGGCAGATATATTCCAGATTCCATAACAGAAGAGATCATAAAAAGCTGTGTTGGTATTATTCCGGATATTGAAAAATTAGGTATCAATGCGGACATTGCTTGGTCAATTAAAGATGAACTTTTAGGGTCTTGTGAAGTTGATCAAAAACCAGATACTGTATATTATTCAAATGGTAAATATGTATTTGTATAACTCTGGAGGCGAAAAATTATAACGACGATACGAACGAAATTATTAAAAAAATCAGCCCCGTAAAAAACTAAGTAGAACTCTATCATATCAGTAAAAAGATTCAATCATTTTTAATACATCTGAAAAAAAAAACACAAAAAAATAATGATTTCGCCCAGGATCGAACTGGGGACGTTCTGCGTGTTAAGCAGATGCCATAACCAACTAGACCACGAAACCATTTTCTTGAAGTTTGAATTTTCACTGTTTTCCTCACTGTGCTTAAACGGTATAACCACGCAAACCAATCGGTTGAGACAGCATACTTCAAAAAATTTCATACATACAGAGAGTAATTGTGAAGTAGTGTAAGTGTAAAGAGAATTATAACTCAAGATCATTTGAATCTGAGTAAAGACGCCTTGATTCAGAAATGAGTAAAATAATACCGAAGAATGATAAGGAAGTAAAACCAAAGACAAATAGAAGAAGAAGAAAGAAGAGAAGAACTGAAGATTTTTCAGATTCCTCAGATTCATCATCATCATCCTCAAGCTCAGAAAGTGAAAACGAAGATGAAGATAATGACCAGCAAAAGAAAGATGCGATAATCGATGAAGAAGGTGATTTAGCGGTTCTTTCAGATAGCGAAATTAGCCCTATAATAGACGACAAACAGGAAGAGAATTTCAAAGATATTAAAAGTAAATTGAAAACAGTTGAACTTACGAAAACACCATTAAATTATTCAACTAAAAATATAAATATAAATCAAGTTGAAAAATTAATAAATCAAGGGAATAAACAATTGGAAAATGATTACTTAGGTCTTATGTTTGAACATTATGGTGATGATATCGACGAAGTTAGAAAAGCTCCAGATTTTAATGAAAGGAGTTTAACAATTTTAGCAAATGTTTTGAAAAATGGTAGTAATATATTTGATGAAGAAACATTAAAAGCTGTTGTTGGTAAATGAGGTAACAAAACTACAGAAAATTTATTCCAAATCAAAACTCAAACAGCAACGTTTATAATGAAATCGGTATCTTTATATATAGTATACGTTTATAAATGACCTAATGTACAATAAGATAAATTCAATAGAATAATGTTAATTGTTGTAAAGCGTTCTATTGGAACCAATCTTGGTGGAGATAATTTTCATAATAGTAATAATGATAATAATAATAATAGTGAGAATGAACAAGTCAGGAAAGCTGCAAAACAATGATATATTAATATTAAGAAAAATAATATGCGTGGTGGGAAAAGTTAGCCCCTGTGGTATCTTCAAGGCTTTCAAGATGTTTTTGAAGGTGAATAATGATAATAAATTATGGTATATGCAATGGATGATATAAATATGATGAGTGGAAAGCGATTTCTATTCTTTTTTTCTTTTTAACCAATAGCTCTAACCAAAACCCAAGCAGAGCCTGCAGCCAACCCACCAACAAGCATCATTTGAATAGCTTCTTGAACTTTTTTTATAGTTGAGCAAGTATCACCTAAAGAAATTTGAGCTTTAACATAACCAAACCAGAATAATGTGAAAGCCATCGTTATTACAGAAATGATCAAACCTTTATCAACATGAGCAACAAAGAAATATGGGATTAATGGAATGAACCCACCAAGGAAATAAGCACCACCAATTGTTAAAGCACTAGTTAATTGTCTATTTTCAGCTGGTTCTTCAAGACCTTTACCGAATCTCACCAAAAAATCAACCATTGTTTCTGGATTTTTTTTCAAATCTCTGATAAATGAAACTATAGTATCTTCACTAAAATCTTGATTTATTTCCAATAGGATATCTTCAATTTCATGATTTACTTCGGTTATATTCGAGTAAAATTTAGCCTTTTCTGACTTAACTTCACTTTTGTAATAATCAGATTCTGATTTAGCGGCTAAATAACCACCAAGACCCATAGAAATAGCACCAGAAATCAATTCTGCAAATCCACCAGTAATAACTAATTTTGAATCACCTAAAGAACTTAACCCAGCGGTTAATGCAAAAGGAACAGTTAATCCATCGGATAAACCAATAACTGCATCAGACATAACTCTTGGATCTATTTTACCCAAAATACCTGGAGCCGAGTTATGTGAATCGTTATAATCGTCATTTTTTTTAGAATTTAGTGAATCAACTTCTTGACCATTTATTGATTGTTCTTCATCTGGTCTCCCGTCAATAGAGCTATAAGTTGGGGTACCATCTGAATTTAAAGATTGTGATTGTTTTTTACCAGGTAAGGCATTCGCTATACCATTTTTAATAGCAACAATTGACATTTTTATGTTATATGATGTATGGGAAATAAATGATTGTTGGAATTTGATTAAACCACTTTTTGAAAATACCAATCACAGATTTTTTTTTTTCCTTCAAGTTGTTTGATACCGTGTTGTCAATTTTTACAGAGCTTTTTGTTTGTTATACTTTAGCTCTAAAAAAATTTGGAATTATTTTGACTTGATCGACCTTTATCCCTTGCTTTAGTTTTTTTTTTTTTTTTTTTTTAAATTTTGCTGTCTCCTCAAACTAAACACCTGAAAATTGTATAACGCTGTAGCTGGAATAGAATATATGACAAATGGTGGAAATTGTAATTCTAATTCCACTTGATAAACTCAGAGCCAAACCAAAATATATATAAAGAATATATGAAAATATAAATAAAACTGTATACAAGTTTCCAAGTTTTTATAAAAATTATATCTCCAACGAAAACACCAAAAGTTAATTATTTTAAAAAGTATGGGTGCTTATATAAGCACTTGCGATACGCGACACAATAGAAATGGTCATCAGAATTTTCTGAAATGTTATTGGTTGAACAAAGCGCAGGACGCTTATGGGAATTTTTGGAAAATATGTGACAAACTGTGGGTTTTGATGAGTTTGGAAGCTGTAACCATTGGGACTTGATTGGGTATAAAGGCAATTTGTAGTATTGATGCTGAGAGGTGGAAATTTTGCATGTTGTAAAATAGTTTGTTGATAAATAATGGTTAAAGCAATTATGATTAGTTTTTGGAGAATTAAACTGAATTAATCAAATATTGAAACTTCATTAAACATTTGCCTTCTTGCAAGTTCAATCATTATTAAAATTTTATTAACCGTTGGTACAATTTTATTCGGATTTAAAAAATCTTTTAAATCAATAACAAAAAACGGACATGATGCCTTGCAGTATGGATTGGCCGTTAATATCAAATTATTTTGGAAAACAATAACACCGTAAAGTAAAAAACTGTGATTTTCAGCGCATTCAGTTTGAGCATACGATTCCATAATCTGTAATTTTGAATTTGTTAATGCTAAAGCTGTAGTTTTAGGAAATTTGTTTGAATCAATATCCAAATCACACCATGAATGATTTTTATAGTCTTCAAGATACATATCAGCATCGTCAACATCATAATCAACACAACATTCAATAGTCTCCACAACGTAACCGACTAGATGATTTTTAAACTTGAACAAGATACTATCTAATGATGAACCAGATTTATTCAATTCAACTATTTTATAGAAACATATCAACATTTCTTTATAATGCCATAACAACTCAACATTAACTCTAAGAGTTTTCTTTACAAAGCAGATATTTAAATTATTCTTGGATCTATATATATCCAATTCCTCTGTATTAACATGGTTATCAATGAAAAAGCTGTCTTGGGTCAATCCCAATGTCATATATAACTCATTTTGAGAAATTGAAGCAAACCAATACTCAGGTATTTTGATCGATATACCATCATTATCAAATAACTTTTGCATAAGATCCAATTTACTTTGGATAATAGTCAGTTCTCTTTTACCATTAGGGGCTCTTTTAGCTTTTTTAGTAGAGCGCTTAACAGTTTGAGATGGATTTGAACGTGTCATTGGCGTTAAAGATCTCAGCGGTTAACAGTGTATTGGATACAAGGAACAAAGAGTATCGATAAGTAATCAATAAGACAACCAACAAATGGATGTTTAGTGAATAAATCAGTCAAGCAGTCAACAGAATATTTCACTTGTACTTATATCACAGCGGTATATTGTTCTTATTGTTGATTTGATATAATTGTATTGGTATGGAAAATTAGAAAACTTGATGATAATTTTATATATGAATAAGTAATATTCACAATAAAAAAGCTGACGTCATTGCAGTATAATTGGTTGGGTATTATATATATATATATATATATATATATATGAAGTCAAATCAAGTTAAATGGTTATGAGTTAACTACGAGGTGCTTATACAATTTAAACCAACTACGCCTTAATAGCTTTTGATACTGAATGAAATGAGAGCCAATCCACCAACACAACATCTATCAGACACTCCATTGAATAGCATACTGACTACTGATTACCCAAGACAATATATACTCTACAAATACCCAACTCCATCAACAGCATATTGATAAACTGTTTAAATCAATTGATTTACGATATCGCTCACTGTAAAAAATCATCGCTCTAAAAATATTGACGTGTTCTTAGCAAAACACTTTGTGTTCCCACATTTTCACTGATTTTTCACAATATTTACGTTTCATGATTTTGTTGAGGTTTAAGCTTGAAGAAAGTATCAGAGGTTTACTTTTAGTATTTCTCTAGTGTTTTATAGCTTTTGCATTTATTCATATTCTATTGTTTTCAAGTTTCCCAGTTTTTCTAAATTTTGCATACAAAAAGGTTAAAGTGTTTTTTTTTGTGGTTGATGCCTGATTCACCATCATTGATACCCAAGAGATCTTTAGATTTAGAAAAAAATGAATTCCCACTAGTTCAACCAGTTTCTATAAAACCTAAATCCAAATCGTTATTGACTTTCATCACTTTTTTACAATTGATTGCATTTATTGTTGTTATAAAACATAGAGAAGTTATTGATAACGTTCATCAATTATTAAATTCAATTTTATTAGGTATAATATCTGCTGTTTTCGGTCAATCAATTATTCAACTTTACAAACAAGTTAACTATGGTCGTTTATTCAAATTCTTGATATGGGGTGCATTAAATGGAGTCCTAAGTTCAATTTGGATCGACTATCTTATTTTCAACTATGATACAGTATTATCGAGAGTGCTTATAGACCAAATTTTTGGCGCACCATCTTTCCAATTGTTATTCATAATCTTGAACTGTCTTTGGGAAAACACTACAATTTCAATCGCATTGAAAACGGTAAGTATAAATCTCTATGTCACCAGATCTAATAACAAAATAGTTACTAACTAGTAAGACATATATAACCACATTGAAAGCATCATATCTGTTTTGGCCAATTTGTTCAATCGTTTCATTTAAATTCTTACCCCCACATTTGATATTCCCTTTCAATTGTTTGATAAGTTTGGTTTGGAATGTTGTTTTGAGTGTTTTAACATGACATATAGATTATTACTGAATATTATAATAGAAGATTGGTTGAAAAAGCTTACATGGTTTTAAAAATTCCCTGAAGAGATGGGCTTTTGGAGCTAATTGCTCGAAATTCGAATCGATGGAGAGTTTGAACGCTTAAATGTAGTACTATATAGTGAACTGTGTCGGATAGATCAGTATCTATATCCATAGGCTTGTCTTTGACTTCATCCACCAGAACCCTTATTCATAACATACCAAAAGCAATACCTCTCTTTGATAAATCTCCTAGCTACGTACCGCTCTTGCCCAAATCCTCAAAGATGGTGAATCAAGTACACACTCGTTTCGGTTGGGCTCTGCCATATAGATCGTGTCGTAAGTGAGCACTCATATAGCCCCACATTTCATCAACATTGTACAACTCTGTCTATAAGTATTCTCTAGCTTTTCGAAGTTGACTAAAGCAGTCGTTTCATATAACATAAAGCTTAGTTTCAAAATTCTCTTGGATATTGTTAGCTTAGTTGTGCTTATATACTCTCTCTTATAGTACAGCTTGGAAATTCGCGAAGAACCCACTTAGCGCGCGCTGCGCTACAGTTATAGAGAAGTCACCTTCAACAAGGTACTTTACCGTTTAAGAAACAAACAGCATTCACTAGATTCTATTAATTATAATTATTAAAGCAGAAAAATGGCCGAAGAAAGTCTTATATCGTCTTTATACCCACCGCCTCCTGTTTACTACAAGTTCTTCACAAATGATAACCTAGAGAAATTTAAAGAATTTCAAAATAGTCAAAAAGATGGAAACGACCAAGATGAACTTCAATTACCTGATGATAAAAAAGAATTGGAGTTTTTGATACCGCCAAAACCACCTTCAGGGGAAACGTATAGATCGTTTGGTAACATATGGCACGTAAGTTCAAGGTCACCAGCGCTGATGAAGTATGATACTAACTTATAATAGTTCAATGATAAAATCCCAAAGCTGGAAGATATGGGTATACCTCAGTTATACAAAGAATCAGATACACCTAATGACGAAGAGGACTCTAAAATAAAGATTGAAGAGCTTAAGAGATTACTGAAATCGCTTTTGTTGAATTTTCTGGAAATTGTGGGTGTAATGACTGTAGCACCAGACCAATTTGCTACAAAAATTGAACATATCCGTACAATTATGATCAACATCCATCATATCCTAAATGAATATAGACCACATCAGTCAAGAGAGTCATTGATTTTCCTTTTGGAGAAACAGGTTGAAACCAAAAAACATGAAATTAAAGAAATTGAACGAGTTTGTAATGAAGTGGAGACTAAAATAAAGGGACTAGTAGAACTGTATGTTGATAATAAAGAGAAAACTACAGAACAGCTGAAACAAGAAGAACAAGGACAGGAACTTGAAGTACCGAAAACTTCAGAACAAGATGAAGAAATGGGGAATAATGAGACTCATGCCATTAAACAAGAGTCATGATTTCAATGAACCGAAAATACACACATAAAGTTTACTTTGAAAAAATCTTTATGAATCCTGTAATTCAAAAACGCAACATGTAGTTCACCTAAGCATGTAAGTCAATTTTCGCTTTCATTTGATATAATCTGACTTTCCCCCTTCGTTTCATAGTTCCCACAGTTTCAGTATCCCACAAACTGCGCTTTAGTCTGATTTCCACAAAGGTTGGATTTTTTCGCCCTCGAAGCAAAAAAAAAAAAAGTAGAATAAACACACCAATTTATATATTTATAAGAAAATTACAAATAGACAACTAGTCTTGGATAGGTACCTTTTCGTTTCATATCAATCCTTGAGCCAAAAGAACCTATCATCATGTCAGACGCAATGGAAGTTGATGCTCCACGTAAGTTCAATATCTTGTTTCTTCAGCAAGGTTGGGGGGTTACTGATCCCATCAACACTATCAACAGACGTAGATATTAACCATATCGTTATCAACAGCAGCTGTTGAAACCGAAGAAGAAAAACAACTTGCAGAAGAAGAAGTCACAAAGAAAGTAAGCAAAGCGCCAAAGAAAAAGTTTGAAGTTAGAAAATGGACGGCAGTTGCCTTTTGGTCTTGGGATATTGTTGTTGAGACTTGTGCCATTTGCAGAAATCATTTAATGGAACCATGTATCGAATGTCAACCAAATTCAATGAGTGCTACAAGTAACGAATGTATAGCTGCTTGGGGTACATGTAATGTGAGTCAAATTTTCCATTCCGGTTTATTATCTGTTGAACTTGTGTACTAACATTTCAAATTAGCATGCCTTTCACATGCATTGTATTTCAAGATGGTTGAAAACTCGTAATGTTTGTCCTCTTGATAGTAGAGAATGGCAATTCCAGAAATATGGTAAATGAATTCAATCACCCGTGCCAAGGTTATACAAATCAAAGACGTTGCGTTAAGCTCAAATGGTTATGATTCTTTTGAGAAGGTTTTTCGCAACATCATTATGCTAGTCAAGAAATAGAATAAAAAATTGGCTTATTTACTTGTTTATGATTATTTTTTTTTTGGTTCTTTAAATATTGGTTTCAGCTTTAGTTCTACCTATATACATATAATGAATTGGTATGAAAGTTACTTCTTACAAAGTTGAGAGAGTTCCTATGATTGATTTTGATTACTATAGAACTGTGTAGTAAAATGTGATGGGCTCGCTGTTTCTAATCAAAATTACTCAACGTATCTATTTATTTTTGTTCTTCACCGTAATATCGTTTACTTCTTGGGAATGTACCAATAGTTACACTCGTAAGCGTTTGCTCTTCCAACTCCTCTATAGCATTTTTAACGTTTGGATCATCACGGCCATTACTCCAAAACTCTATGAAGAAGACATATTGCCATAATTTATTCAAAGAAGGTCTTGATGTGATACTTGCTAAATTGATCCCATGTTTTGATAAGACATTTAGCGCATTAGCCAAGGCTCCTGCATCGTTATGTTTAACGGTGAAGGCCACCAATGAGATGTATTTTCTATCTAAATCTTGTGCTTCTTTTTTGCTCAATATTAAAAATCTCGTTGTGTTTTCTTTATTATTTTCAACGTTCTTGTATAGAATTGGAATATTATGAACTTTTGAAGCGTATTCACTCGCAATAGCTGCATGTGTTTCACCTTCTTTAGCAGCAATTTCAGCAGCTTTAGACGTTGAACTTGTATCAATCTTATCCAAATGTTTCCCTTCATTCAAAGTCCAGTCTGTAACTTGGCCCCATGCTTGTGGATGGGTTAATAATTTTTCAACTTTTGATAAATCTTTAGCATGTGTTAAGACACAGTGATGAATTGAAACAAACTGCTCAGCAACAACTTTAAAACTCTCATTGCTTTGGTGCTTCCCTGGGATGAGTGTATCTCTTAATAAATCATAGGTGAAAGTTACCTGCCCATTCGTTGAATTCTCGAAGGGCACAACAGAATAATCAACTTCATTATTTATGATCTTATTGAAACAATCTTTCGGGAAAATGTCAGTAGCTGTAAGACATTAAATTACCACACTTAAAGACCAAACTCACCATTAATTGAGGATTGAGGAAGTAAATTCACTTCTTCTCCAAATTCTTGTAACGCAGCCTATAATTTTTTTGTGTTAGACGGGGCCCCGAACTCGTGCTTTCGATAACATTTTCCACATACCTGATGGGTATATGTACCTTCTGGACCTAAATAGGCAACTTTCCTTGTGTCACTTGTCATATCAGCTTGCCAATTGGTGGTCTTCGACGGCTAAAGATCAATATTCCTGAGTAGTGATTGAAGAATGGAAAGATTAATACTAATGAGTCTCAAAGAAATTAGCGATGATGCAAGAGGGAAAATTTCAATTCAACGCTGTAGCGGATTTTCTGGCGGAACCGGTGTTACTGATAACGGACAAGATTATACCACTAAGACATAGGGAAACCTATTCATGGAGTACTCTACAGATAATTTGGTATGAAAGGGATATGTACATATACTACTCTATTAATTTGTGGTTGAATATCTAGTTTTCTAATGATTGAGCTTCAGCTAGCAACGCTTCAACAGTGAAATTTGGTGAACCTGAAGTGAAGTCTTTCAACAATTGTAAACGACGTTTTGAGGCTTCTGTCTCAGCTAAGACACCATAAAATCTCTGAACATTCAACAATAAGAGTTGCGATTCTGGTAATTTTACAGCAGCATCTTTTTCCACAGTACCATTCATCAAGACTACATCTTTGCTGTCTTTTAATTCAGTATGGAAGATGATCGAAGTATGCGGTCTAGCAAATTCTTTATGCACTTTGAATTCCATAAGTGTAGTGAACATACAATGGACTGTATTAGGACCAACAAATTGCCATTGAATATAATGTAAATCAAAACCTTCTCCTTCCCTAGGTAATGGTAAAACAAAAGTTGGATTTTCTCTTGCATTTTGGTACAGTTTATCGAAAACTCCACCTGGAACTAGAGAGATCAATGCATTATCATGTTTAGCGAATCTTGCCCTCCATATATATTCTAGTTCTTTCAATGGTAATTGTGAAATTTTTTCAACATCAACAAATGAGTTTAGTGTTTTGTATGGTTTTTCTGGAGCAGTTGGATCTCTGCCTTCTCTTAACTTGTTTTCATTTTTTTTCTTCTCTTGGGCTTCAATCGCTTGTTTTCTTTCGTATTCTTCCAACTCTTCCAAAGGATCAACTTTACTAAACTCTTTACGGGTTTCTTGTATCTTATCTTTTAGTTTTTCCTTCAACTCATCAACATTACTAGCTCCAAGTCTAAAGCACAATTGTTAGCGAAGGCCCAACAGAGCGAAGAAATTACCCAATATACTCACTCTTTAGCTTTCTGCTCTAGTTTTTCACGATATCTAGCGGCTGGGTCTTCTTTAGTAGTCTTTTGAACAAATCTGACATTTGAAACCGAAGCAAACCTAGCCTGCTGAGATCTGCTCAAAGATCTCAAAGTGCTGTTCAAATAGTTTCTTGAAACTCTCATCATGATTGAAAAATTGGCTTTCTATAATCAAGTTGTATGAGATGAACACTAGTCAAACCTATTGTAATAATGAATATATAGTCGCTTTTGGGATTTGGCTCATCGCGAACGCTGAGAGTCGGATCAAATTTACATCTCGTGACAAAACTCAAGTACGAGGGTAAACTCACCTATAATGTCTCTAATTCTTCATACATTCGATCTGGAATCGATTGGTCACTTCCATGTGGTTCTCCATACTTTTAGGATATCTATGAACACATTTATTGTGAGACACTCCGTACATGAATTTATAGACGCTATTCTCTTTTGCACAAATTACGCGCATTCTTTTAGATCGGATTACATAAGTAGTACTGGTGTTTTTTTTGTTTACTATAATTTTTCTCCCAACGTACCTGGAATACCCATAACTTATTGAAACCTGATCAAAGACCTCAAAACCAAACGAGCTTCTTTGTGTTTCTCTCAACGTTGTTTAGGTATTTGCTATTTATATTCTGAGAGGTGAATTTTCTCAAAGTATAAGCTGTTGTTCTTCATTATCAAACGGTTCCATCTCGTTCACTAATCGGATCCAAAAGATTCATTTGCATGCTAAAAAAACTAAGCGAGAAGCGCGCCAGATCAAATTCATAAACAAAGAGTACAATATAAAGATTGGGCAAAGTGAATACATCTAGGGTATATAATGACGCAGTACGCCAATGGAGGTGCTAATGGGGCTCTGGTAAACACACAAAAGCCCGTTCTGGCACCATCAAAGGGCCCAACCAAGAAAACAAGGCAATTCCATACAGACAAACCTTTACCATTACCGGCATCATCGAAAGGAAGCACGGATGATGAAAAGTTCGTTCATGAGTTCTCAAGAACGGATGTTAGAGAGTTGATACACACTGTGACGCAAGAGCTTAAGATAAAAGGTAATAAGACTCCGTTGGTGTTATTAGCTTTCCGTCCAAAGGTTGATGATACAAAACTTACAACTTTTCTAAGCCTTGTTTTCCCAAACGGAACAACACCAGCGCCTATAAATCATATCGAACGAGCAGTAAGAGATACGGATGAGTACACACTAATGGCATCTCTGAAATATTTATGGTCAAGGCTACCCATGGATTCAATTATAGGTTGGGATGCCTATGAAACTTTCAAAAAATTAGAAGCTGCGGCTAATTATCCAAAGAAGGCATTTTTAGAATTTATGCCACAGTGTTTGACTTCACCAGCACATGCGTCTATTGTTTATGATTTCTTAGATCTTTTGGTTTCATTATCAGCTAATGCTAAAGAAAATCAGTTGAGCGGTAGAAAAATATCCAAAATGGCCGGTCTCTGGGCTTTTCATGGCCCTCCAAATTCTGCAAATTTGACAAAGTCAAGACTTGATCCAACCGAAAACTCATTCAGAGAAGGTTTAAGAGACTGGTTACCAGCAGCGGATGCATTGTTTCATTTATTTTTGTCATTCTTGAGATCAATGTTACCAGATGATCAAAACACCAAACTTCAATTACCAAGAACGCTACAAGCTTTGTTAGCCAGTAATTCATACCCACCACCAGATCTCACATTTCAATCATCCACATTAGTCAGCGTTCCACTTGTTACTATAAGGTCCAATACACTTTCTAAGAACCCAACGGAACTACTGAATAAGTTACCCAAGGTTTTAAAATTTGATAATCAAAAGAGGTTTGAAGCCAAAGAAGATTACGCCTTGCTTAAATCTTTATGCAGAAATGATATGAATATAATGAGTAAGCTGTCCAGTGAATCAAGAAGAATAATAGGATTAATGTGCAAAAAACCAAGCGAAGGTACACTCATGGCAGGGTGGCCGGAGTACCATCCACCAGAAACAGTCGTTGAAAATAAGACTCAGGTTTCCGTGTCAAGAGTTTCGATCGATGACTATTTCATATGGACTTGGATGTCAAGTATGTCATTTGAAGAAACTCAAGCAAAGAAGAACTTGTTCGGTAGGTCATTGATCTCAGAATTTGTTTTCGATGGATTCAAAAAATGGATAGTTGTCGAGGAGCAAAACATTGAATCCACGGTCAGAAATCATAATCCGCCAGTTCCAGAGAAGCCAAAAGTTCAAAAACGCATACCTAGTGCTCAGCCTAATTACAAGTCATTGATTCTTGATGAAGATCAACCAACTACAACTCGCACCAAACAAAAAGCCAAGGTGCTCCAGGAGAAACCTGTTCCAAATGATATACCGCCGCCAATCAGAAAAACCTCAGTTCCCTTATCACCAAAATTAAGTTTACTGAAACCATTCAAAAAGAAACAACACAATCTTGATGTTCAACATCCAGAACCCGAACAAGAGTTCGTTTATGAACCACCTGAGGAAGTTGGGGGCTTACCTGAGATTGAAACCAATCAATATCGATTAAGTATGCCTTTAGATGAGTTAGGTTTTGATGAAGATTATGATCAGTCACAAAATCATAGAGACCTTTACAACTCTGGTGAATATAAGAGCACAGCTCCTTCGAGGGCAAACTTCCCTGATTATAATAACTACTACGCAAATGATCAACCGCAATACTATGACCCCGGTGCACATGACGCTTTTGTCCAAGGAACTTATAACAATACAGGGCCACATTCACCTGTAAGAAATGGCGCTGTTGTGTATCAAGAACCAACTTCACCTTTCAAAAATAACGCTACTGCTCCCAATGGATCTATTGAAGATCTCACGCAAATGGTTAACAAATTAGCTTATCAAGTTAATCAAGTTGAGTCCAAAATGGGTGGTGGATCTTCCTCAACTCTTCCCGAACCCGTTGATAGTACGAATCGCGAGGTGAATGGCCAACAAGATCATCACAACAGACCATCGAATGTTACAATGGAAAGTCAAAGCTCATCTGTTAATTCAAAACCAAGAAGGAAGCCACCTCAAAGTAGTGATAATAATGACTATACACAATCTCAACAGCTTCCTCAACCTGACTATACACAAGGCTATCCTCCTTCAGATGGGTACTATTATCAGCAGGAGCCAACAAGTTCAGTATACCTAGATACTTACCCACAACCACAAATGCAACCAGCACCAGTGTCACAAAGAAACTCTTTTGTTGAGCCTGGTTATCAAGACAGATATTCTCATGTGTTACCTGAGACTTTACCAAACACTAACAATGGAGCCTTTGTGGACGAAACGGGCCATCCTACTAACCATGATTTATATGCTACACAAGTTGCTGCTCCAGAACACGCCGAGCGTGATAGCTATTATAGTGCTGCTTCTAATCAACGAGATGTCGATGAAGGTAACCTGAACGATACTTATCATACAGCTAGAAATTCGGCTTTACAGTATCAACAAGAGGATGAAACGACTATTACCACCGATGATAGAAGGCAATCTACAGGCTCAAATAAAAATTATCCAGAAAGCATCATTGAAACTTATACAACTCCTTCGCTTCATCATCAAGGCGACAGCGAAGTATCAAGCTATGCAAGTCCAGGTAGGGTTGTTGGTAGTAGTAATAATTCACCACATCAGACAAAGCGTCATAGTCAACATGGAAAGCTGCCACAAATACCAGAACCATTAAGCTCGGATGACGCTGATTATATACCGGATTCCAATGTTTTGAATGTTCCATCACATACACCATCACCACCTAAAAGTCCAAGAAAGGAGGTTCCAAATTACCAACAGGGCCAATCTCAGGCTTATAATGAACCATATTCAAGGAACTCATCGTCGTTCTCTCATCCAGCTGGTGATTTGCACTCACAGGGCAACGAGGAAGTTCAAAATGTTGATTATAATCACACAATGAGAACTCCAGCTCCAGGTCCCTACCGTTATCAGTCAAACGAAGAAAGAGCACCTAGAAGTGGATATCCTTCATCGATCCCACCCAAAACTTCAAGTGTCCAAAGCTTTCAAAGTGCACAAGAGCCACAGAGCAATACAATTACACCTCAACGTCAAAACCCTTCGCCATCAAGCACCAAATATGATACCCCATTGAGATCACCTCCACCAAACTCAAATGTATATACTCAGCATTCACATTCAAGTCAGCCACCATCACATCCCGATATGTACAAATCACCTCCACCTCAAAATCAATATAACACACCAAGAAACGATCCAAGATTGATGGTTCCTCATTCAGCTAAACCAATGAGACAAACTTCACCAGTAGCACCTTATGGAGGTCCAAGGGCCCAATCTGCATCACCAAGACCACCAAGAGCGAAAGATCAAAGCATGCCTTACCACCACTACCCTCAACAACCACAGCAGCAGCCTGCGCATCAACTTCCAAATTCACAAAGCTTTTATCCGCCACATAATCAACCACCTACACAGCAACCGAAACAGCCATACTATCCTCCAGCTCAACCCCAGGGTTACTTTCCACCAGCTCAAGGATATTCGCCATCACCTCCACCAGCCCAAGGATATCCTCAAGTCCCACCAGCTCAAGGATATTCGTCAGTTCCACCTCCAGCGCAAGGATATTCGTCAGTTCCACCTCCAGCGCAAGGATATCCACAAGGTCCACCTCCAGCGCAAGGATATCCACAAGGTCCACCAGCTCAAGGATACACTCAAGGGCCAGCACCACAAGGATACTATCCACCACCTCAACAATGGTATCCACCGCCTCAAGGTCATGGCTATCCTCCTGCTGCAGCACCTGGTCCAGGAAGCGCACCTCCACCAGGCTCTTCTAAGAAGGCACACGCAGCTTCTACAAATGCTGCTAGTGATTTTGCCATTGGCCATCTACCAGCGGCTACAGCTACAAACAAACTGCATAGAACAAACAATAAGAACGATAAGAAGACTCTTCGTAATGCATTAGCACAGGGTGATTTTGGAATTTAAAGGTCGCAAGCATTTATATAATCAAAGAACATCTATTGCACTTTACACATAAACCGTAGATTTCTTTAACACATTACAACCGTTCTACTGATTAAACTTGTGTTTATTTGACTGAACACAAAGATTTGTCTATTCGTACCCGCGAAAGATTGACACATTGATAAGAGTTTTTTTGACGCGTCTGATACACCAAAAGCAATACTTTCACGTGACTTTTGTTTACATTTTCTAAAAAAATCTCAAAATCTGAGAACAATACAAGAGAGATTAAAAGTTTGTACAAAATAGAAAAGAAAACAACTTATGAAAGCACACTGTCTATTGAGAAGAAAAGAGACAGCCAGATTGTGCGAGTCTTATTCGAAATAAATACCACAATTTTCCTTCATCTTGTATAAAGAGTTTTATTTTAGGTAAACGAATAATTGGTTACACAAAAGTTATTTATACTCCGTGTATCATCTGGGGCGGCTCAATATGTCGTATAAAGTTCAATCCAAAGCAAAATACATATCACCACCGGTGTCGCCAGACAAAGTTGGCGTCAAGAATTTGTTAAAACGTTCTTCTTCAGACTTGATTGAGATAGAGCCTCCAAAACCCAGTGATGGATTTGAAAACAAACGTAAGGCAGTCAATGGCGATATCCCAAGCAACTCTGAGTCACAACAATGGATGCAGGTCAAAACGTATCATAAGAAGATCAAGTTTGCTGATATAACAAACTTCATTGGTGCGTATAACATCTACCCTGAATCCAAAAGAGCGGTTTCAGTGAAAAAGAAGAGATGCTATACATCCCATAGTTCAGTCTCAGCGGCTCCAAAAGATGATAAAGCTGAAGGTAAAGTTGCCGGAAAACCATTTGAAGAAAGTTTCCCAAACAGCGAGAGCGACTATTCTGCTCGTACCTATGGTACAAGATCTAAAAAGAAACCCATTCTTGATGAGCCCTTGGATGACACCATTCAAAGTTCGAGGTCTGCGTCAAGACAAACCACAAGAGTCAACTCCGATGAGGACAAACATGATAAGAGAAGCGTTCAAAAAGATATCCTCATCGCTGCTAATGGTGATAAGTTGGGGTTCTTGAAGCTGAGTAATGTTCAGCTAATTCACGATGTTGATATTGATGAAATTCCAAATTTTGAGCCAACAATTGACTTGGATGAGACCAAATTGATCAAAGCTTGCAGAAAATTGGGATTGAATTTTGACAATAGGTTCAAGGCATCAAATGTCAATAATAGGTATAAATTAAATTCAAAAGAGGTGACATTGATACATACTTTGAAATTGACTCCAATGCAATTTGTTGATTCAAAGAAGCGGTTTTTTGCAGAAAAAGCAAGAAAACATTGTGCACAGTTAGCTTTCAAGAAGACTGACGCTCAAAAAGCTTGTAAGATTGATGTTAATAAAGCTTCTAAGTTGCACGAAATTTATAGGTGTTGTGGTTTTTTGGATGATGAATTATTTAAATATTGAAAACGATTGATTTCTTTCATCTTTGTGAAATTTGGAGTTCATAGGTGATATTGGAGACTGGAAATAGGAGACTTCTGGAAATGAAGGAATTATTAGACATGTGTTTTTTTTAAATATGGGTTTTGTTTTAGTTGTTTGTTATACTACTTTTAAATTAATTTTTATTGGGTTTTTTTTTGAGTTTCTTTATAAGTTGGGTTGATGGGAGAACCGGTTATTTTATGCGAACATTTTGGGATTATTAATATTGTTGAATATAAGACTATAATTTATAATTTATTGTATCTGTGCCCTTAAATCGATCATCTGTTGTGATGTTTGATGATGGTTCCTCGAGAAGTGTCAACAAAGTAATATATGCCCGAGGGCGCGAACCAACGAACAACGCATCGGTCGCGAAAATTTTGTTTCCTGAAGAATCTGAACAAAAGCGCTTAAACAGAAACGACGATTTGGGTGCTTGAGCTCTCATTAAGACAACAAGCTGGTACGATATTGTAGCGGTTAATAGAAGGATAGAATTCATAAGTAACAATGGCAAAATCAAAGATTGTGACTTTGAGGCTCTCAACTGAATCTCTCAAGGCTTTCCCAGTTGAAGACACATTGAATCATGTCAAACAGAGAAGAAAAAGTTCCACATCATCAAAATCTTCAAACAGTAGTAGCAATCTGCTAGCTACTCCAAGTCCGGTAAAGAAAGAACAAGTTACCAATGAGCCTGATAGTCCTTCAAGACCTGTCACACCGACAGATGAAAGTAATAAAAAAGGACGCGCCGGTGCTAGTAGTGGCGCAGGACGTGGTAATGCCAAAACTGCAAAGAGATCAATACTATCATCGCCAGTACCGGAAAGATCACCAGCTCCAAGTGATGTGAATGTCAAATCTGGACTTGGGAAAACTGTTACAACCGGTGATGATGAGGATGAAGAATCTCAAGAAAATGAAAATTTGAAGAAAGGTGGAGCCGTGAGGAAATGGAACAAAAAGCCAATTGATATTACATCTTTCACTGGTTATAATATCGAATTCAAGAGTTGGACAGGAGGTAAAAGGGAAAAACCAAAAAATGACGGTTCTGAGGACAAAGATGCATCGGTGAAGAAAGAAGATGGGTCCTCGTTAAAGTCTACAGGTTTAAAAGTTCAAATCAAGTTGAATAACAAAAACCTGGATGATGAAAGCAATGCTGGCTCTAGAGACCAGTCACCAGCAATACCTGATGATGCCTCTTCTATAGTGACAAGTCCAGAAGGCTCTAGTGTTGCAACTCCAGTCTGAGTTTCTTGACAACTTCACATTATACGCTTTGATTAGCAGCCGTGATGGATGAGCACCTCGATGCTGAAACTGAGCTATTGCCTTCCTTGTTACACCTTCGATTCCCATGCTAAAACACGGCTCGTTATTTGGCCAGAGAGGATCAATTGTGTTACTGCCAGTGCCCATAATGCAGGTATAGCTCTCTGTGCTCTGTATTCTGCTCCATAGGAAGAAGTCCATCCAAACCGATAAGACAAATGAGTGCTTGGTCTCCAGATAGACAGTGGAAACGAAAAATTTAGCTGCTCTAGTGTGACTTAGGGGTAATATTTTCTTTCGAAGTATGGCTCCAAAGCATAGCTTAATGGGGATACATTTTTAGCTGTTGTACTGTATATTGAATCTAAACGAGCTCATTTCTAAGTTGCTTTGTGTCTAGGTCTCCGATCGTCTATGTAGCTCATCTCCTAGAATCTACTAAATGCCTTTTAATAATCACTGAATATTGAATAAAGTCTTGCAATTACTCAGAGACAGAGGTCAACACTTTCCACATTACAGTCATATCGAATTGGTATAAATAAACAGAGAATGAAATACATGTAGTGAGGGTTTATACGAGCAGGTTGTACTTGAACTACCTTGTATCAGAGTAATTCGTATTGAGTTGGCGAATAAATTCGTATCGCAGAAAATCGCTTACACGTTAGAACCGTATTGTGCACTTTTGAGAATCAACATTTCAACTATAGTGCAGTCAAACCCACTGGATCCAATACCCACATATGACTCTTTTATTTTTTGCACTAGCGATTGAAATCACATCACCTGGCTTTACTATTGTGGTAAGTACTTATAAGCACAAGACATCAGTATACTTTTCCATTTGAAAGAAAATTGCGACATCGACGAGCCACAGTATTAGGGCTTCATTCTTGAAAGAGTACAGTAAGCGATGAGGGTACACAATTGTATCGAGATGGTAGCTCTATTCAAAACAAAGCAAACAAATAATGATCTTATTGCCATATATAGCACTCTTGGTACTCAATACTCGCTTTCATTGATATCTGCTTTTAATCTGTAATCTTTTGATTCGCTTTGATCAGAAATTGCCACTTCGGTTAAACTTAAAGTACGCGAATTCCCTTTTTGACCGCACTGATAAGAAACATGTCAAACATAAAAGAAGAAAAGCCTTTGCCGCCAACAAAACAAAAGCTTGATCAAACCATATGATAATGGTTCTCTTATAGGTATACTGAGTTTACTTTCGCTTTGAAGTTTCACAGTCTTCACCGCCTACGGTCTGAGTAATATTTGGTTGAGAGCTTTAAAATCAAAGAAACCCTTGTTGGAATCCCGCAACATATGGCTGCTTGAAATACACAATTATAGGCGATTAGCAGCTAAAATAAAATCACATCATAGAAGTGCATCAACTAAAGTCCTTAACGTTTACTTATCAAGTTTTGAAACCTGAAATTTCACAAGGGTCATACAGAATTACGAATAATGTGTCGTTAGCCACTTATAAATACATTTTGATTGCCGCTTGATGAGTTCACTATATATTTCTCAAAATGAGACACTTTCAAAATAACACAAAAGGCTACAAATTGGTACCCAGTGACTCAAGCACTTCACCACATCATTCACTATTAAGTGATTATTTGGTACCGCTTTTAGATAAAGACTCTATAGAGATGGGGTTTTTGAAAAACAATCAGATATCGGAAAAACCTTTAGCATCAAGTGATGATATTGAAGTTGGTTCTTCATCCAGCAGAGGTCAAATCGATGTTAAGAAGAATGAAGGCTCAATAGCAGGGTCACAGGATGAAAACGGGAAACTGATATGCGAGGGAAGTGTAATCGAAATAGATAGCGATGATATATCATTTGTGGAGGGTGATATTTCATTACTGAACAATTCCCCATACCCAGAAGTCCGGGAAGTTGTTCCCAATACAGATGACCCATCGATTATAATAAACCACTGGAGAACATGGGTGATGACGACTGTATTTGTCATTGTATTCGCTGCTGTGAATCAATTTTTTTCATTACGTTACCCAAGTTTAACCATTAACTATCTTGTTGCTCAAGTGTTGGCGTATCCTATTGGGAAGTTTTTAGCTAAAGTTTTGCCTGACATACGGTTTAAAAACTCGTGGTTTAATCTAAACCCAGGTCCATACACTATCAAAGAGCATGGTATTTTGACAATATGTGTTGCATTAACTTCATCGACCGCATACGCTATGAATATTTTAATCTCAACAACAAATTTTTTCAACAGAGACTTTGGATTAGGTTATGAAATTTTACTAGTCTGGACAACTCAATGTCTTGGGTACGGACTAGCTGGATTGACCAAAAGATTCGTTGTTGATCCGCCAGGTATGGTTTGGCCTCAAACATTGATTTCCGTTTCTATGTTTGAAGCTTTGCACTCTTCCAAAATTGACACTGAAGTTGTCAACGGATGGAAAATTTCAAGATACTCATTTTTCTTAGTCGTCTTAATTGTAAATTTTGTTTGGTACTGGTTCCCAGGTTTCATTTTCAAAGGGTTGAGCTATTTCAACTTCATCCTATGGGGCTCTAAAACTAGGGACAACTTTGTCGCAAATTTTATCTTTGGTGTTTCTGGTGGTATTGGTGCTTTACCAATAACTTTTGATTATACACAAATCACTCAAGCAATGTCAGGGTCTCCATTCGCTACCCCATTCCGTGTTGTCTCAAACACATACTTATCGGTCTTCATCTTTTTCATTTTAATATTGCCCATCTTATATTTTACAAATACCTGGGATGCAAAGTATTTACCGGTCATCTCAACCTCGACTTACGATAATAAGCAAAAAAAGTACAATGTTAACAAAATAATGGGAGATAACTTTATTATAGACAAGGAGAAATACAAACAGTATTCCCCATTGTTTGTGCCATTTTCATATTTATTGAGTTATGCTTTGAACTTTGCAGCTGTGACCAGTTTGTTTGTTCACGTTGGATTGTATCACGGTAAAGATATATGGCGTAAATTTAAAGACGCAAGAGCTGGCGGATTAGATATCCATCAAAGATTGTATTTGAATAATTATAAACAGGTTCCTGAATGGTGGTATGCTATTGTTTTTGTCATCTTTTTAGCTCTATCTTTTGTTACTGTTTGCCATTGGGATACTGGCTTACCAGCATGGGGGCTAGTTGTTGCACTTTTGATCAGTATTATCACCTTTTTACCTCAGGGTATTTTAGAAGGTACCACAAATCAGGAAGTTGGTTTGAACATCATTACTGAACTGATTGGTGGTTATCTTTTCCCATTCCGCCCTATGGCGAATCTATTAGTCAAAGTGTACGGATTCATCGTTATGAGACAAGGTTTGCATCTCTCGAGAGATTTGAAACTAGGTCTCTATTTGAAAATTGCCCCAAGAATTCTATTCTTCATTCAGATATACAGCACATTATTAGCTGGTGTAACACAAGTTTTGGTGCAGAAATGGATGAGAGGTCATGTTGAAAATTTGTGTGATTCTTCACAAAAAGATGGGTTCATTTGTTCAAATGGTCGTACTATTACAAATGCTGCCATCATTTGGTCTATCCCACAATATCTATTCACTCCAGGACAAAAATATTCACCATTATTAGTGTTCTTCTTCATTGGTCCTATCCTGTCCTTTGGAGGCTGGTTACTGTACAGAAGATGGCCTAACAAGATTATTGGTAAGTTTAATGCCCCAATTTTCTTTGTAGGTCCTGGTAATATCCCTCCTTCAACTCCATATAACTATGGTTGTTATTTTGTATTATCAGCTGTATTGAGTTGGTTAAAGAGTAGATGGCCAAGATGGGACGCCAAATATAAATTTATCTTGGGTGCTGGAGTGGAAACTGGTGTTGCTATAAGTGTGGTCATTATATTTCTATGTGTTCAATACCCAGGTGGTAAGTTAAGTTGGTGGGGAAATGATGTTTATAAAAATACTATCGACTTAAAAGGAACGCCTTACTATACTTTACCTAAAGGTGAGACCTTTGGGCCCGATAAATGGTGGTAATGATGTGTTTTGTGTTTGCTTATGTATGATGTTTAAATTTCGCTATAGTTTCAGATAATAACTACATGCACATGGTCTAAGTTAATTATATATTAGATCTAGTTTTCAGAAAAAAAAATAAACAACGGCATGTAGTGAAAAATATGAATAGCGTAACTTTTTTTGTTTTTTTGCTTCGAATGTAAAAAAGCGATCAAATGAATAAAACGACAATAGAAGTAAAAAGAGCTGAGTATAATAATTTAGAAACTGATTGATATGCAACGCGTGATAATGCACCAGATTTTTTGCTGTCTCCACTTGAAGAAGAAGAAGAAGACTTGTCTGAAGATGATGAACTTGTTGAAACTTCACCTTCATTACTAGCACCTGAAATGTCATTAGCAGAAGAATAGTTTTGAGATCTCAATTCGACATCATTTGAGGCGGTTTTACCATCCCAACAGTAATCTTCAAAACATTTAGCACATTCGTCGGATTGGGTTTGATTAGTACGTTCTTGTTCACGACGGATGATGGCACAAGAGACACATTTTTGCCAGTTTTCATCAATGGTTAAGTTATATCTTGAAGCAACTTCGAACCCGTTTTGAATCATACCAAGTTTTTCCTCTTCTTCGTATTCCATCTTGAAAGTTGAAGTGTTTGACCAGTATGAAAATGGTTGATTTGCAATATAAACGACTAATGGTGGGATGTATGATAAATCTGTCAAGTTTGAAGCATCACAACCGAAAAAAGTTGGTTTAGCGGTTAAATTATGTGCAACAAAAGTTTTTTGATCTGGAACGTAAGGGAAAGAAGTACCATTACCTTGTGAAGCGAATTGACGTTCGTAACTTGCAACTAATGAGGCACCATCTGGGAAACTATCTTCGGTATCGGCTGAGTTATCGAATGCAAAGATAACATCAACATCACGTTCTGGTTGAATCAAAGGAGCAACTGGAACATTTTGTAAATCTTCACCACCATCACACAAGTATAAGGTTTCATCGTTAACGATGGTTTCGACATTTGAATAAGAAGTTTTATAGAATGGATTTGGTGAATAGACTGCAATATCATCGTAATCTTCACTTAAATTTTCTAAGAAATCTTCAATCAAGTCATAAATGACACCTGTAATACCAGTTGTATTCAGTTGTAATAAGAATTGGTTGAACAATGAAGATGATGTACCTAAAACGAAACCTGAGTTATCGAAACCTGCAACACAGTTATCTGTTGATGGTTCACCACCTGAAACTTCAGAACCAAGATATTTCAAATCAGTGAATGCGTATAATGAAGGATCCCATGAACCCAATTCAAATGGATTGAATTCGAAAACGGTAGAGTTTAGATTGATAATCTTACTTGTTGGAGTTCTACCGGTTGCGATACTGATTGGGAATGGCATTTCACCATTTTTGAAGACATCGGCATCTCTTAAAGTTGAGAAAGTTAAACCGGCACCACCGTCTTGGTAGTTACCAAAGAATTGGTATGATAATGCTCTACCCCAGATATCAGTTAAAGAAGTGTTGAAACCTGCTTTTTGCTTTTCATCAATGGAATCATTGATATCATCCCATTGACCAAAAGTTTTAAAAACGTTCCAACCACCTGAAGCGAAGATTGAATGGTCTAAATCCCAAATCTTATCACCTCCAATGATCTCCTGAACACTAGTCCAGTTGTTCAAAGCCAAAGTACCAGTCAACCAGTTACCACCTGAAAGACCCGCCAAGTAAGTAGCAGATTGTAATAACCCACCAAGACCTGATTCATTAGCATTGGTAGTTCTATCGTCCAAGGCACTGATTTGACCAGCACCACAAAGCATAGCTCTGTAACCACCACCTGAGAATGCCAACCCAATGTTGATGGACTTGTTTGCATTTTCAAGAAATTCATCAACGTCAAAATCTTGTAGTTCAGCTTTTTCTAAGAAACTTTTAAGCGCTTCATCGGTGTACTCATGTCTTTTTTTCAACCAACTTTCTTCATCATCACTTAAGCCTTTAGCGGATCTTACAAGTCCTGAACCACCAGCGGTACTTTTCTCTGGACATGAGACGTTAGCAGGTCCATATCCGCCAGAAGGTGAATAAGCCGCCGTGAGAGATATGGTGTGTATTAGCACAGCCAAAGAGAGTAGCTTCATATTGTTTTGTTTTGTCCCCTGTTAGCGATTTTGAAGCGGTACGGCAAGCCTAGATAGCTGGTATCTAAAGATCTACCTTGTATCTCTTTATCTATGTGTGTGGTTATTGAGTAGAGAATCAAAAGGATTACAAAAGGATCTTATATATATTCAACTTTAACTTTTTAGTGATCTGCTGGAATGTTTTGAATTTTAGTAGAAAATCGTTTCAGAGACACATCCACGGGAATGGAGCCTCTCTTTACTGCCTAAAACTTTTTCTAAAGAAACGTGAATTTTATAAGGAAAACAAATGCGTCTCTTAATACACACACACACACACGCGCTTTGCACGTCAAGAAGCAGATGGTAAAATGAAATAACTAGGCGGAAAGAGAGATTTTAATTGCGAAACACGCTAAAATTGAATTTGGTAGGAAATTTAGAAATTCAGTTAGTTTCCAAAAAAATGTGCTAAGAGTCATGTTTGTGTGTGTGTCTGTGTTTTCTCATGGGTACAAGTGTATGTGGTTGATCCCAAATGGGATTGGATTCATAGTGAATTTATCAAATTCATCCTCATGTATTGAAATGTTCATTCGTGAAATATGGTACAGAGAACTCAACCCGGATGGCTCGGAAAAATATGATGAATTGCTGATCTTGAGTTGGGTAAAGATTAAGTTTTATTCTATATAGTCATTACGATAATATTGATCAACCTGGTGAAATACTGATGATTTGGGCAAAGAAAAAAGGCAGTTTGATGCCCTTAATCACAAACTGGTCTTTACAGACAAGTTGTAGAAATGGCTCAGTATAATTATCAAAATAAACGTTTGACTGCCTAAAAGCGTAGGCTTAGTATAACCCTAATTTTCGGGATAATAAGCACGGAATCGCGCATGCTTGAGCATAGAGATCTACAAGATCCAATACAACTAACCAACTTGATTGGTTTATGATTGAATATTTTGACGCGACTCACAACCCTAGTACAATCGGTTGAAGGTATGATCAAGTACAATCGTTCCAAACGCTACTCAATTTCAGTAAAGTTTACGTGTATATGTATATATATATATATGTATATTTTCTCACTATAGAATGGGTATACCATAAGTGGAAGGCCTTATTACACAACATGTGCTAACTCTCAATAGTTATTTGCAATATCTTCCAATAAACCAATTTCCTTTGGTGACCATCCCAATTTTGTCTGGGTATAATCACTAGTAACTTCAACATTTGAAGTGAAAACGTAACCTAGGAATCCCAATTTGGCCTCTAATTGATCAAATCCTAGAGATTCAGATTTAACACCAAGTTTAGCACCAATAGCATCTGAAATTTTTTTCGTTTCAATACCTCCCTCCTGGACAATATGGTATGCCTTACCAGCTTCACCTTTTTCCAAAGCTAATCTATACCCAACAGCTGCATCAAATCTATGAACCGCAGGCCATTTGCTATTTCCCTCGTTAACATAGTACGAAACACCATTTTTTTGCGCCATACCCATTAAGAACGGAACAAACCCATGATCACCTTCACCGTGCACGGATTGAGGCAATCTTATGACAATAGCATTGACACTGTCATTGGAAGCAGCATCAAGAACATATTTTTCAGTAATGTGTCTTTTTCTGAAAAAAGGACTCACTTCACCGGCGTCAATCATTCTATCTTCAGAAGTCTTAACACCAATTTCAGATGCGTATCCACCAAGACCAGTGGTATAGATGAATCTCTTGGAGGTGTTCTTGATTGCATCAACAATGGTTTTCGAAACTTCATAGTCAACATTGGAAGAATGCTCAAAATTTGTAAAATCATGAATGAACCCCAAATGAATAACACCATCTGTTTTGTCAACACCTTCTTTGATAGAGTCAAGATTTTCTAAATCACCTCTTAGCACTTCAACGCCCTTTCCTAATAATTTCTCTGCTGATTCATCAGATCTTGCTAAACCAAGAATTTGATAGTTATGGGATAGTAGTTCATCGATAACAATTGATCCAATGAACCCAGTACCACCTGTAACGAAAAGTTTTGTCATTGCGTATATATGTCTCTTTCGGATTTTCCAAACTAGTAATATGAATTAATATATTCAAGAATGATGAGTATAAACAATGAAGCTAGAAAAAATCTAATCAATGGATTATGACATCCCTTTTATACTTCCCATTGTTCATTAGCGACCCCTTTCCAAGCTTTACACTGTTAAACAATAGTTTTGGAATCCATTTGTCATCTTCTTGTGTTGAACCGGTGAACACGGTGAACACGGTGAACTAATTGTCAAAGTCAAGGGTTTCAATGCTCAAAACAATAAACTATATACTTACTATTTAGTAATTCTATTGTACTAAAGCGTCTTGAAAAAGATTAAACGGCCGTAAAATTTGTCATATTCGGAGATCGGAAGCTTATGAAGACTTCCGATGATCTCGAAATTTAGGAAATAGGAAATAAGGTTGCAAACTAAACAGTTGTCTCTACTGAAACCCGGCTACAATATCGTAAGACATGTGATATTATAAACTGGTAACGAATTCAAGTTTGCATCATTGAGTCAAAGTTTCATAGTGGAGCGGTTGGGATCTGCAAAGTGGGTTCTGTGAAGGTTTCATTTGACAGACAGAGACCTCATTTAATTTTACAATGCTGTGTGACATTATCACAATATTTACGCAGGTCATATAAGTATAACGTTGACGGCTTAACCAGAGCTGGGATTAATTACTAAACAATTAGCTGCCTCTGTCTTCAAGTGTCACAATATTCACCTAAAGTTCAATTCAAACTTGAGAAAGCTCAACATAATTTTTTTTCTAAAGGCGTGTTGAAAAAATGGGTCTAATGGTTTAAAATCTCGCTTAAAATCCCACCATTAGATTCACTTTTCAACAAACTGATCAATTTAAACGATATGGATATATATGAGCCGTAAGGAACAAACTGGATGCCATAATAACGGAGTTTCAGTTAAACGATAACAGCCCTTTGGAAAACTTAAAAATTGTACAAGTAGAGAAATTATATATTAGCGCGGCTAAATATGGGCGAATAACCAAAAAATTGAATTTCTCTCATGTAAAAAAAAAATTAGCCTTAGTAACGCACAGCTGGTTTAAAATTTTGCACGCGAGTGAACACATATCATGTAATAAATACCGTTTGGATAGATACTTTAGGCCCTCAATTGAATACTATAACTTTCTGGCATAGGGGAAATCTATTACTTATTCTCTCGCTTTGTTAAACCTCTTATCGTTTTTTTTGACATCCTGGAAACCCGAGGAATTTATTCAAGTTGATGCGCAATGAAATCTGCCATAGTTTCCGTTTTAAGTAATTTGCATTTCGCAACTTTTCCGTTACTTTACGATTAAATTCTTTGTGTAATAAACAACTACTTGAGAAAAACACGCTGCGATGTCGGTTTTGAAACACTGGCATAGTATAATAGCTAATAATGCCTTGAAGAACTGAAAGTCCAAACTGAACCGTTTACAATTATACTCTATCACTGCTCAAGATAAAGCACCATCTTTCCGTAAGCACCTCTTGCCTCATAAATGCTCTTAATTGAAACTGTACCATCTCCTGACAAGAAAAGTTTTAATAATACAACAATACAATATACAAGTACCAAAAACCCGCATCTTTGCGCTCTCTGCCTTTAAGTGTCAAATAAATTAGCGTCACCAGTTTTTGTAATTGCGCAAAAGATTTCCCATTTTGGAAATCTTGGTTGTTATTCATTTTCGCAATTATTCGTTTTTTTAACAACATACTTTATAAAGTCCATCACTAAATTAAAATGGAAATTAGATAATTTAAACCTTACTGTCATACAATCATATTGGGCCCTTAAAACTTTGTTGAAATATAATCTCATAGACAGTGCTCACAATCAACTAATTTTTCACAAGAGGTATCATCAAGAGAGATATAAAGCTATTGTTCTCAAAAGGCAGCCAATATACCTTAATGTACCACAAGCTAATCTGATTAGCTTTAAAGATGCCTCAAAATAAAAGTTCACCCGCTGTATTCATACCAGATATACAACAAGTTTCAATAGATCCTTCAAAACCTATTTTGCAAAAGAGAAAAAGAGTCACAAGAGCCTGTGATGAATGTAGGAAGAAGAAAGTCAAATGTGATGGGCAACAACCATGTATTCATTGTACAGTGTATTCATACGATTGTACCTATGATCAACCTTCAAATAGGAAAAAAAATGGCGCTGACGTTCATCTTATAGAGACAAAGTTAAGAAGTGCTGAACAAGTGCTCAATCTATTATTACCAGATCTTGATGTTTTCGATTCAAATTTTAGTTATGAAGTATTTGAAGAAATTTTTTCAAAATATAGACAAAGTGATGGTTCAGTAAAACTTGAAGAGCTATCCAAAGAATATAAGTCTGAACACAACGTTAGTGCTGTTCCAATCAAGGATTTAGCTGAAACGCCCACATCAAATGTTTCTACACCTACCGCCTCAATAGGGACATCCGCCCCAACTAGTGCTAATGCTAATGCTAATAATAACAATAACAACTATTCCAATACCAACAAATCCAAAAAGAGGAAACTAACATTTCCTCATGCTAATATCGACGGCTCCATAGAATCAAAAGCAGGTCGTGAAATTAAAATTATATTACCACCGAAAAATATCGCTTTAGAATTAGTCACCAAGACATGGGCTTCACCCTGTGTGCTTTTCAGATTTTATCATCGTCCTGCTTTCATTGCAGATCTTGATGAATTATACGAAACAGATCCAGAAAACTATACAAACAAGCAAAATAAATTTTTACCACTGGCTTACTCAGTTATGGCGGTTGGTGCATTGTTTAGCAAAAAAAATGGAGTCGATGATAATTTCTTAGACGATGAAGGTTATAGATATTTCATAGCGGCTAGAAAACTGATTGACATAACAGATGCTAGAGATCTTTACGCCATACAGACAATTGTCATGTTGATTTTGTTTTTACAATGCTCAGCTAGATTGTCAACTTGTTATTCGTATATTGGTGTTGCCTTACGCTCAGCTCTGAAAGAAGGGTTACATAGAAAATTAGCACATCCTTTCGATCCAGTGGAGTTGGAAATCAGGAAAAGAATCTTTTGGACAATTTACAAGATGGACATTTATGTCAACACCATGCTGGGATTACCAAGATCAATAGCGCCTGAAGATATTGATCAAGATTTACCAGAAGAATTAGATGATGATAAAATTACAGAAAATGGATATCTCCCACAAGATCCAGGTAAATTAAGTTCATCTGCCATTGCAAATAGTCATACAAAACTAATATTAGTCTTGAACCAAATTGTCAAAAATCTTTATCCAATCAATAGCAATCTCAGATTAATATCTCATGAAAAAGTTTCACAAATGGAATTGGAGTTGAGATCTTGGCTATCAAATTTACCAAAAGAATTGATCCCAGGTTTTGATCCACCATTCCAGTACTACAAAGCCAATAGATTACTGCATCTGTCTTTTTTGCATGTTCAAATTGTCTTGTATCGACCATTTATTCATTACATCTCACCAAAATACACTAATTTACCTAATGTTGATACACTTTCTATTCAAAGAGCTAAGAACTGTATAAGCGTGGCGAGAACTGTTGT
The DNA here is from genome assembly GCA_030574755.1 of Hansenula silvicultrix. Classification (NCBI taxonomy): domain Eukaryota; kingdom Fungi; phylum Ascomycota; class Saccharomycetes; order Phaffomycetales; family Wickerhamomycetaceae; genus Hansenula; species Hansenula silvicultrix. The sequence continues at coordinate 1,328,452 of JAJMFL010000002.1, forward strand.
GAACTTAGCTCAAGATATGATTAAGAAAAACATGTTATCGGGATCATACTGGTTCTCAATATATACAATTTTTTTTTCAGTCGCATGCTTAGTTTATTATGTCCATGAAGTTCCATTTGATGAGTTTCATCCCGATTACATTGGTATCAGATCTGATGCAGAAGCCGGAAAAGAGATTTTAACTTTACTGAAAGATAGCTCAATGGCCGCTTCAAGAACATATAGCATTTTAAATTCACTTTTTGAGCAGTTGAATCGTAAAACTGCTTATTTACATGCTCAAAGACAGCAGCAACGCCAAAGAGAAGAACAGCAAAATCAGTCTACTCCATCTAGTCTACCACAACAGTCACAACAAGTACAAAACATACAAATTCCACAGTCACAGCAATCACAACAATCAACTATTTCGTCCAGTAATTATTCAGTTCCTATTGCACAAAATTTAACTGCTTCTAATGTTCAAAACAATCAAAATAACTTCCAATACTCTCAACAACATCCACAAACTCAACCAAATGTTCAACCTGCAGTGACACCTTATAACATCAAGCTGGAAGAAAGTTTGGACGATTTTGATTACCTAGCTAACTTTGATAATTTCATTAATCCAAAATCACAATTTGCCCAACCTGCAAATCAAATTCCAGTGACAAACAACTCAAATAGTCAAGATCCAACCTCTATACCCTCAGCAATGGATGATGTTTCTAATAAACAAATGCACAATGGTGTATCTATTGACTCAGCAACTAACACTCAAGATCAAACACCCGCTACAACGAGCACAGACACAGGTGATAATTACATGCCAGGTATTATGGATCAATTAGATATGCAAATTTTTGGTAGATTTCTACCACCATATATGCTGAAAAGACCAGATGGTACCAATGGACCAGGTGCCAAAGGTGGTGATTTACCATCAGGACTGAATACAACAAACAATCCAACAAAGCTTGAAGACTTACCAAATTTAAACAATGAAAGTAGTAACTTTATTAATACAGATACAAACAGTACAACCAATGGACTAGGTAACGCTTTTGATGGTGGGATTTGGAATGATTTAAACGATACAGATTTCAGCAAATTTGTTTGATGAAACCATAAAGAACGGTCTCATTTGTGGATTGTCTATTGAAAAACTTAATGTATAATTTTAATTACAGATTATTTATAAAATAAAACTCTATAATCCTCTGTGACGCTTCTAATTTAACGTGACATTGTACTTTAAGCTGCGTACCTTACGCAACCGCTCTTTGCTGACAGACCATATTATGTCCGCACACCGAACGATTTCTCTTATAATGATCATTTGATAGAGTAACTGAATTTGATGATTCATTTTAATTTGTGCCAATAAGAGATGGGGTCTAAGTGAAAAGTCTTTGCTTTCAAAATTAGTGATTTTCAATTGTATTTGCCTATTTTTGCGTATGATCTCTTCATCCTGGTTGATGTACTACAATGGTTGATCCATATAACTTTAAATTTTTGTACTATAAAATGAGGTGTATCTAGAATCACCAAACAAACAAACTTTCACAAATCATGATTTTTCTATCAAACTTCAATTGTTTGCTCTTTTATAATGTTTTAAAGTTTCATTTCTTCAATTGAGTACAAATACGATTGGTCAAAATCGCTAACTACATTACAAAAGATAGACCACCTTCGGTACCATCTTCTGATTCTCCATCCGTGTAGTTTAAGAACGAAAGATGATATAGCAAATTGTATTTAAACCCTTCTAATTTCACGAGTTTGTTTAGAACTCAAATGTTTCCTGTAAATTTTATTATCAAAATTTTCTTTTGAATTGCAAAAATTTACCAAGCAAAATGTCAACTGAACACGATCAAGCTACAGTTAGCAGCCCTACTGATCAATATCAATCGGAAAAATACCCTCAACAACAAGAGCCAACTACCAAGAGATCAACTCAAGGTGGAATTTTAGGCAAAATTGGGCAAAATCCTATAATCACCTATGGGTTAAGAGCTGCTCAATTTATCTTTAGTATCGTTGCTTTAGCGCTGGCCAGTCGCTCTTTGAATAAGTTTTACAACAGTGAAAGACGTATGAGATTTCTTTCATTTTGTGGTGCTTTAACTTTGATATATTTAATCATTTTGGGGTTGCTATCATTTATTATGCCATCTTTGGTCATGGCTGGTCCAGTCATGATTATGGAGGCATTACTGGCTATATTATGGTTATGTGCTTTTATAGCTACAGCTGCTCGTTATAGTCAATTTAGTTGTAAAATTCAACGTTCAAGTTCAGGCTCAGGTTATGGCTCCAGTTCAGGTTATGGTACTAATTATGCTAGTTATCCGAATTATAGAAACTCAACACATATCAAAGGTTGCAGATCAGGTAAAGCTGCTGTTGCATTTGCTGCTTTTAGTTTCTTACTATTTGCATTGTCAGCCGCATTGTTGTTCTTCAACGTTATCAGGAGACTATTGGCTAACAAGAAGAGAAATTCATTCTTCCAAACAGGTTCTCAAAGTGGTGTAAGACTAAATAAACCTGCATTGGCATTTAGCAGATATTATGACGTTGATGCAGATACCCGTGGTGATTCTACAATGGGCCATAAATATGGTGGGAATAATGATGTAGAGTCTGGTAATTACGGCGATACGCATACATATACTAATGAAAATGCCGGTGGTGATACAGGAACTGGTGAGCATCATAGAGATGCTGGTGGTGAATCAGGTTACGGCGGTGAAGAACATTATGGTAACGATTATAACCAACAAACAAGTGGTGTTAGTAATACAACTGGTCAATATGGTTCAAAGATCTCTTACCCAGAGAACTCGCATCAAAAGACTACATACTGAGTAATACTAAATTATTGGATCAAGTCAAGATAGGATAATTATACTTTATTGTATCTGAGTAAGTAATCAATAATTTTTAATATATGGCTTTTTTTACATACTCTATGAGGTAGAAGTGAAAGGCTACGTTTTCAATCAGGCACATTTACTGATATGTAGTGTGGAATGAACCACCATGTACAAAGTTTCAAATCACAAATTATGATATTTTTCAAGTGAAAGGTACACAAACTCATTAAAATTTTTTTTCCTTTTAGTAATTCTTTACGATATTGAATGTTGCAAAACAATAAAAGTGTATAAAACAAAAGAGAATACAGATAACAAACATTGAAAATGATAACGTGAAGTTTAAAGATTCATAAATATGTGGAAAGACAAATGAATATATCTTTCAAGTTGTGTAATGAGAATGATGATCATAAATATAGAAAAACACAGAAATAACAGAAAAAAATGATGAAGGATAAACAAAAAAAAAGTAATATGAACGAACTAATAACTAACAATAATAATAAACAATTTCATAATCATTAACGTGATAGTAAAAAAAAAAGTGAAACAACTGCAAAGCCTACCAAATCAGCTCAATTTTGATAAGTTATATTCTTAAATGAAATGTTTCCATTTTTATCATTAATTGGAACACCTTGAGGTGCAAAATTTGTACCATTTTGTTGGTTATAAGCCAATTGTTGATTGAAGGTTTGATCTTGACCAAAATGATACTGCGGCTGATATGGTGGATATTGTGGCGGTAATTGACCTTGAGGTAATGCTTGATTTGGTATTTGTTGTTGAGGAATGCGTTGTTGTTGTTGCTGTTGTTGTTGAGGACCAGATGCAGCAGTTGGAGGAGGAGCTGGCGGACCTTGCTGGTGTTGATGTTGTGTCAAAGTGTGCTGTAGTTGTGGTGAAGGATTAGCAGAATTTTGAGTTTGTAAGCCTGGTGTCGATAATGATGGTGAAGCTCTTTTACCACGACCTTTGATACCTCTATTTGAATTTTTGTAAAGACTTGCAAAATAGTTTAATAACTCACGTTCATCAGGATTCATAGCATTATTCCCATCTTCTGGATCAATTTCTGCAATTCTTCTTGTTAAATGATTCAGAGTTGCCAAATGGAATCTATTTTGATGAGCTTTCAAATTACCCAACTGTGTGAAAGCCTTATTACAACCATCCAATTTACATTCATATGGTTTTAAATTAGCGTGAGTTAATTTATGAGCAGCTAAATTACCCTTTCTTGAAAAACTTCTACCACAAGTTTCACATACATAAGGTTTTTCACCAGTATGTAATCTTAGATGTGTTCTAAGGTTACCACCTTGAGTGAATCTTTTCCCACAATAATTACATTCAAATGGTTTATAACCAATATGAGATCTAACATGAACTTCTAAATGTGTTGATTGAGTAAAATTTTTATGGCAATATTGACATTCATGATTTTTTGAGCCTTTGGTTTTAGGTTTATCAATTCCACCAACTAATTCTGTTTGTTGTGGTAATACACCATCACCGGTATCTAAAATACTTCCATCGTCAGCTTGAGCAATAGTTCTATGAACACCTTTTTTACGAGCTTGAATTACAAGCATCAATTGATCAACTTTTGTAGCACCCAATAAAGGACGTCCATCTTCTGTTGTTGCAGCTTCTTGAGCTGCCATCAATCTATGACCTTCAGAATTATTCGAATATTGAGATGAAGTTGGGGAAACATGTGAAGGTTGAACAGTAGGTGATAAAGTGTTTGAAGTTGTGTATTGTGGACTTATCGAATTATTAGCTTGTTGTGGTGCATTTAAAGTTTGATTTTGATGTGCTTTTTGTTGTTGTTGTTGATGTTTTGTAGTTTTAGGTTGAATAGCATTTCTTCTATTTTTGCTATTATTTGAATCTTGACTTGAACGATTTGAAGATTTTGACCTTTTAGATTTTGGTTGTGGTGATTTCATCAATTTTTGAGTTTCTTGTTGAGATTGAGGAATTTGTTGGTTCTGCTGTTGCTGCTGTTGCTGCTGTTGTTGATTATATTGATACTGGGGTGGGAACTGCTGAAATCTTTGACCTGGTTGTTGCTGTTGCTGTTGATTGTAATCATTGACAGGAAGTTGAGGTTGACGGAAAGGTTGACCAGGTTGTTGGAATTGATTGAAAGATTGTTGAGGAATTTGTTGTGGTGGTTGTTGTTGTCTTGAACTTGGACGTTCATTAATGGTATCTAATTGAGCATCAGATTCAGATTTGGTCTCTCTCTTCATTTGTTGATCATCATTCGAATCACCTTTAATGTTGAAATCATCATCAATAGGCTTTATCGAATCTCTTTTAGCAAATACATCAAAATCACTACCTTCACCAAATGAGTTATTATTTAGGAAACTTGGAATTCTTGAATTTCTAATTGAATCTTTCCTTGTGAAAAAATCAAAATCTTCACCAAATGGTGCACCTTGGTATAGTATTGAACCATTTCTCAAACTTTGATTACCATTATTATTGTTATTGTTGTTGTTGTTATTGTTGTTATTGCTATTTCCTTGATTTGAATTTGATTTACTTGAGAAATTTGGAGCTTTCAATTTTACCGCTGGGTTGAAAGGTTCTAATTGTTCTGAAGGTCTTCTTGCGCCATTATAAAAGGCATAATCACTTGGTGGCAAAAAATTGTTATTATTTCCTTGTTGATTTTGATTTTGAGGTTGTCCACCTTGTTGACTTTGACTTTGACCTGGCGGCAAAAACATATTGTTTAATATAGAATAACCACGACCATTTGAATCATAATTAAACCCCTGATCAGTTGGAGTTGGTAAATTTAAGAAATTTGATATTGAAGAATTTGAATCAGTTGAGAATCTTGGTCCGTTATTGTTATTACCAAAATTTGTATAAAACGATAAAGAGTCAGCACGTCCAGTTCTCGGAGCGGTTAAATCACCTTGTTTTGAATTTTGTTGTTGATTATTGTTATTATTGTTATTATTCCCATTATTATTGGATCCATTACTATTAACTTGTTGAGAATATGATTTACCGCTGTTATTATTATTATTATTATTATTATTACCATCACTATTATTATTATTAGTACTATTGTTATTAGTATTATCGTTATCATAATAAGTTTGATCAAAATTTCTGGGACTAGCGCCGGAATTTGTATTTGAATTAAATTTTTGAACATTACCAGCGCTATTATTTGTAGTTTGTTTTGAATTTAAATCATCATTCCTATGTCTATGATCATTTGACCCATCATTTGGGTTATTGCTATTAAACGTCAAAGCATCCATACTTGTATTTGATTTGATAGCAAAAAAACTGGAAAGCAAGTAATCCAACTATTGGATAATAGATATGTGTGTTGATATATATATATATGTATTATAGCTAAAGCACAAAGTTTTTGATAATTCAACTCCAATTATAGCTAAATGGTATTGTTTATGTCAAAGAGGTCGGCGATACACAAATTTATGACAACTTCAATATAACAAAGCGGGAGAACGAGAAAAAAAACACCACGAAGAAAAAGCTCAAGTTGCCGAAAACTGAAACCACTTGTTGTAAATTTTGTATGTGTTTGGGCCGCTTGTGTGTATGTGTTTAGATAATATGTTTGTATCTGTGTTGATCTATTTGAATGTTGAAGTGTACTTCCTTTTTTTTTTTATGGGGTTAAACTTGAACTTGAACTGTTGGTTACTTTTTTTTTTTTTTTTGGTCTTTTCCTGTATATATAATAATATTAATATGTAAATAGTAAATAAGCTTCCTTAATATAAATAATATAATCTGCTTTTTCAAATTCCTAGATCTGAAGCCGCTAAACGCTGATTTGTGCCCTTTTTTTTCCTTTCACCTAGAATTTGTTCAACTGGAATCAATTTGTGTTTATAAAATCACAGTGTATATCTAATTTTTAATCCTTTACTTGATTATATTTAAAATTGTAAAAGTTTAGAATAATCTTTTCCATTCAGAGTGACCCTTTTCATGGGATTCCAAAATTGTGATGTGCCAGTCTTTTTGGGACTTTTTGGGATTTGGGATTTGGGATTTTGGCGCTCACCGTTTCACAATTCAAAAATTTAAACAAAAATTCCCAGCAAGCAAATTTGACAGAGTTTTCGCAAAATTACGTAATTGTTATTGCATCATCAATTATATCATTTTTTTAAATTAACGAACGCCGATTGTAATAGTCATGTGACAGAGCATGTGACTATAGTCATGTGATCTCTTTGCTTATCTCTGGATTATATAAGGATTAGTTTTTTTCCCTGGGTTCTTTCATTATAATAAAAAAAAATTTAGAGAGATGAGCATACATTAACGGTTTGAATAAATAAGTATATATATATATATACCTTTAAACTATATACACTATATTCAACGAAATGTCCACCGAAGAACCAGTGAAAGACGTCGATGTTTCCATGCAGGACGATGAAGAACAAGAAGAACAATTAGATACAGAAAAAATCAAGATAGTAAGTTTTTTGAAATAATATTTTGAAATTACCTTTTGAAGTCTATCATTCATTTACTAACCTTGAAACTAGCTGCCTGGTGCTACTGAAGATGGTACTGCTGCTTCTTTCCAAATCTTGGATGAAGATCATACTTTAGGTAATGCTTTGAGATATATAATAATGAAAAAGTGAGTGATTATTCATCAATATATATATATATAAAGTTAACAAGTTATATTAACAATTATTTTCTAAACAGTCCAGATGTTGAATTTTGTGGTTATTCAATTCCTCATCCTTCAGAAACTAAGTTGAACATCAGAATTCAAACTTATGGTGATATAACAGCCGTGGAAGCTTTGCATAAAGGTTTGGATGATTTAAGTGACATGTGTACCCATATTGAAGATAAATTTGCTGAAAAAATTAATAAAGCTGATTATCCAAAAGAGGAACCATAATCAAATCGCTTTGCATATATGAAAAAATAGAAGGAAGAGAAAAAAACTTATATAAATGAAAGTTTAATGTACAATAGATATTGTTTTTTGATACGAATTGTAGACACAGGGTACATAATGAAAATGGCCAAGTAGGTACATTTCCATTTCATTTAATTTACAAGCCTCAGTATTCTACCAGGAAAAGCATGACTTCATTTCAGTGTATTCATCCTGTGGAAAATTGAGTGAAGGCTTCTTCAATTACCTTTTGCAATGTCAGCCGAAGATACTAAACTTTCAACATTATTTGTAAGAAACTAGCGACATAACTTTCACAGTAGAAGTAAAATCATTGACAGTGTATACATACATCTCTGCCTACTATTATCACCAGCTACGGGAAGTAAATCTCATTCAAGTTATGTTTATACTTTAGATCCATAAAGGGTTACCCGGGGAGATGACATAGCTACATAATCCATTACTAATTATCAAAAACGTTTAAAATTTTTTTTTTTTTAAATTTCTGTTTTTTTTTAATTAATGTATAAAAAAAAATTTATTTCCTCTTTTTTTACTTACATTTACTTTATTTATTAAACTCAAACATTCTTTATTAGAACTTATCAATTGAATAAAAAGAATAGAAAGAAGCATAATAAAGATGTCTTACGGTGGTAACTTTGATAGTAACGGCGGTTATAACGCTGGCAACTTTGGTAACAGAGGTGGTGATAGAGGTTCTGATAGAAACTTTGGTTACAGAAACGATGGCGGCTACGGTGGTGGTCGTGGCGGTGGCCGTGGTGGTAGTCGTGGTGGATTCGGTGGTCGTGGTGGTGGCCGCGGTGGCTTTGGAGGTGATAGAAATGGTGGTTTTGGCGGTGATAGAATGTCAAACTTGGGTGATGGTTTACAAAAACAAAATTGGGATTTGGAATCCTTACCAAAATTCGAAAAAAACTTTTACGTTGAGCATGAAGCTGTTAGAAATCGTGATGAACAATCCATTCAAGCTTTCAGAAAAGAACATGATATGACTGTTATCGGTCCTGATATCCCAAAACCAATTGAAGATTTCGATGAAGCTGGTTTCCCAAGTTATGTTTTGGATGAAGTTAAAGCTCAAGGTTTTGCTAAACCAACTGCTATTCAATGTCAAGGTTGGCCAATGGCTTTATCTGGTCGTGATATGATTGGTATTGCCGCCACTGGTTCAGGTAAAACTTTATCTTACGCCCTTCCAGGTATCTTACATATCAATGCTCAACCACCTTTAAGTAGAGGTGATGGTCCAATTGTTTTAGTCTTGGCCCCAACAAGAGAATTGGCTGTTCAAATTCAAGCTGAATGCTCAAAATTTGGTCATTCATCAAGAATTAGAAACACCTGTGTTTATGGTGGTGTTCCAAGAGGTCAACAAATTAGAGATTTAGCTAGAGGTAGTGAAATTTGTATCGCTACTCCAGGTAGATTGATTGATATGTTGGAAGCTGGTAAAACTAACTTGAGAAGAGTTACTTACTTAGTTTTGGATGAAGCTGATAGAATGTTGGATATGGGTTTCGAACCACAAATTCGTAAAATTATTGACCAAATTAGACCAGATCGTCAAACCCTTATGTGGTCTGCTACATGGCCAAAAGAAGTTCAAGCATTAGCTCGTGATTACTTACATGATTACATTCAAGTTAATGTTGGTTCATTAGAATTAGCTGCTTCACATACCATTAAACAATTGGTTGAAGTTGTTTCAGAATTTGAAAAAAGAGATCGTTTATTAAAACACTTAGAATTCGCTATGGCTGATAACGACTCAAAAGTATTGATTTTCGCTTCCACTAAAAGAACTTGTGATGAAATCACCAAATATTTGAGAGATGATGGATGGCCAGCACTAGCAATTCACGGTGATAAACAACAACAAGAACGTGATTGGGTTTTAGGTGAATTTAGATCAGGTAGATCACCAATTATGGTTGCTACTGATGTTGCTGCTCGTGGTATTGGTAAGTTTTTTTCCTTTTTTTGTGCCCTATTTCTTTAGGGTTTACTGACTATACTTTTTTAGATCTTTGAATTTTATGACACTCAAACAGATTTTGAAAATCGTTTGCTATTAATGATACCCATGATACCCATGATTCCAATCAAGGACAAATTTTTTGTTCAAGGTTTAGGATCTTGAGCATTAATAACATGCTTGACAAAAGTGTCTGATTTTGATGGGAGTGATTTTCCCGTTTCCACTTTATCGCGTGTTAAATTAATGTTTTTACTCACTTACAAAGTGATTTCATCATTCCTCATTTGATATGAGTTGAGTGACAACAAGAAAGAGATAAATCTTCTTTGTATTTTGAAAATGCAAGAAGTTTTTGAAAAGAAACATATGAACCTGGTTTCAAGAGTTTCGGTTTGGAAGTTTGATAAAACTTATTAGATGAATTTGCAGCCTCTTTGGGCATATCTGGAAGAAAGAAATTTAATGGACTGATGTTGATGATGACTTTATGAAAATTCATATAAATAATGAGGCCTTTGTGCGGGATTGTCAGTATTCTACTCTTGTGGGAGAATTCGCCTCATCGTTTATATTTACTCAAGTCAATATCCGTCTCATAGAATTACAAACGTATTTGTTTAGAAACAAATCTTGTGATTCTTTTTTAAATTTTAGAGATATGTTCTTATCTGTTCATCTAAATAGGTTTTAATAAATGAAAGCTTCTTCTCCGAAGAAAAAGATCCAGTAGCCTTTACTCTCTTTATTGTTGTCTATTATATCTATTGATTTTGAGTTGTCATGCTTTACAAAGGTCTAATTATTGTTCCTTTGCTGAACAACTTACCTTAGTCACTACACTATCCTTGTAAGATCTTAATACTAACAATTTGAATTTTAGATGTCAAAGGTATCAACTTTGTTATCAACTTTGATATGCCAGGTAACATTGAAGATTATGTTCACCGTATCGGTAGAACTGGTAGAGCTGGTACTTCAGGTACTTCAGTTTCATTTTTCACTGATGCCAACTCTAAATTAGGTACTTCATTAATTAAAATTTTAAGAGAAGCCAACCAAGAAATTCCTCCAGCTTTAGCTTCTTACGACAGAGGTTCATTTGGTCACAGTCGTTACGGTGGTGGTGGTCGTGGTGGCCGTGGTGGTCGTGGACGTGGCCGTGGTGGTTTCGGTGGTGGCCGTGGTCGTGGTGGTTTCAACCGTTATTAGATCACTACCATCTTCTAATTACAAGCCATTAATTGATTGTCGAACTCATTCCAAAATTATAATTTGTGTTTTTATTTTCCATTCTTCGTTACAGTTTTTGCATAATTTATTTGCTCGTTTTTTATTATAGAATATACATTAATTTATAAGTTATTTTAATCAGTCTGTAAAATCTACTATATATAATGGACGTTTTACCAGCCATCGCCCCAACCATCGTCTTCAGCATTATCATCAAGTTCAAGTTTTAGTTTGCTTTTAGCTTTAGGCTTCAGTTGTAAACCTTTTTTAGCAGGCGCACTTGTTGTTTTAGTTCTCGTAATAGGCTTTGGTTCTGGTTTAGCTCTTGGTATATTCGAAGTAGATCCAAACATTGGTTTCACAACTGGTTTCACGGTCTTAGGAATTTCAGCAGGAGAAGTTTGTTCAAAAGTGCTGTCATCATCTTCAGCGCCCCATCCATCAGCATCATCTATTTCGATATCATCATCATCTGCACCCCAGTTTTCATTGTATTCAACTTTCGTAGGCTCATTCTTGACGATTGGTTCCTTTTTAAACGAAGACACAACTGAAGGTGTTGTGGATCTACTATCAGCCGGGGTAATGTTATTGTTGGCATCTTGATTCAACGAACCTCCAAATCCACTAGTGAATTTATTCAACGCATTTGAAAAATTCAATCCAAAGTTTTGAACGTCAGATGTAACTTGATCCATTGCATTTTCATCAGCTGCAGAGTCATTATCAGGTGGTAATTTAGCAGCTTCTTCTTTGATCTTACTGAAAAATAAATCAAAAGCCTTTTGCGCTTCGTCTCTAACTTTTGAACTCTTGTCCAATAATGAAGGAGCAATAACCGAAAGAATCTTGGTGCTAATGACTTCTGGATTAAAGTAGTTAATACAGCTTGTGATGGCAACGATTGCTGCTAACCTTGAATGGATAAATGGATCTTTCATAGCTTTACCAAAAGCTGTAGCTAAAATTGAAGCTCTCGATGAACTGCTTAAATGTTCGGCAATTTTCCCTAGACAAATTGTAGTATTAGTTCTAATTTCTGGTTTCTCATCACTTTGTGTCTTTGCCAAAAATCTGAGCAAATCGTTATTTAATTGTCTATCAGATAGTTTTGGAGCTATTAACAACACAGCCTTGATGGTTTCTTCCCTAATGGCTGGATTTGAATCTGAAAACCCAGTGACAAAATGCTGAAATATACGATCACTGATATCTGATTTTGTAAGGATGTCTGTGAAATTAGATAAAGACGCCAACAAGAGAACACGTATTTGTCTATCAGGTAATGTGAAAGCTTTCAAAATGATCGGTTTGATAAGATTATTTTTGTGAGTCTCTGGCAAAGCTTCACCGAATGTCAAGATCAAAAGTAATGCAAAAGCAGCATTGTCTGGACTCTGTGTGAAGAAAGTGATCAATTCGGGTATGATTCGATTTTCCAAGAATCCTGGTGGTGCATCATTCTTAACGTTTTCAATGTTTTGAAAAAATTGTAATTTTTCATGATCATCTCTCAGTTGAAATTCTTCAAGTTCTTTATATGCTGCGACCAATTCCGTATTGAAGTAAGTGTTATCACCATTTCGCAAAAGTTGATCAACGGTAGGTCTTACCGTTACTGATGGAGTTATCAATTTTTTATATGCAGCTAATAAACTTCTTGGAATCTTTTGTCCCTTGGTTATATCATCATTTGTGATTGAATGTTTCCCAATGTTGAATAATTTGTAAGTGAACACAGCCAATCTCCAAGTATCAAATTTAACAGCTTGTGAACCTCTCAAGACATCGATACCATTTGATGCAACTTCTGGTGATAGTAATTCGTTGAATCCCGATAGCTTTCCAGAGAGTCTATATAAAGCTTGGTCAGGATCGCTTTTCAAGTTTGTAACAACTTCAAACCCACCTAATTTGAATTCTCCACGTTCATTAATGAAAACAGTTGTGAAATCAATGAAGCCTAATACCGAGGAGCCTTCAACGTTGATATATTTGATAGCTTTAGCAACCGAATAGATGGTTAATAACTTGACTTGTTCAGTGAGGTCATCAACATTTTTCAAATAATTTGCCAAAGACTGAACTCTTTCTGAGACTATGTATAAGTTTGTATCATTTTCAAAAGTATCCAATATTTTCAAGATTCCTGGTAACCTTATACCTCTAATTTTTCTCAATGCATTTGAAGCTAAAGGTAAAAGATCTGGGCGAGCCTTGACGTCAAATTCAAAAATCGTACACGGTGTGCCATCATCCTATTGAGACATTGATTAGTGAGTGTCCTCTATGTAAAATTTCACACAAATACACGTTACGTACCTTTTTAGTACCGTCATAGATTTTCCAAATCGGCGCTATGTAGGAAGGGTTGGGCAGTTGTTCTTCACCAAAGTTATATGGGATCGACCCACCTGTCAACGATGTGAAGGTCTTTGATAAGAAGTTCATCGTTAGTGGTTCTCTGAGATCAAAGTGGTCAAATTGGTTAACGTTGAGTAAACCCGGGCTGTTGATGTTTTGATCCAAGTACATTTGAGAAATTTCGCGATTGGTTATGATCCAAGTATAGACAAAGGTCACTACGAAGATACAAACTACGAACAAACTATACCAATGCGTTTATTAGAAACCATCTGAGCCGTTGAACCCAATGAACCCAGTCAATAAGAAGATGTTGTAGTATGGCTTCTTAGCGATTTGGTTGGTGTGATTCCAAGCACTTGTCAAACGACCATCAATACACGAACCGGACATGTAAAAATTATCAGCACCACTACCATCGAACATGTGAGCATAACAGTCTTGTAATATTGAAAGTTTCAATTTTTCAGAGTTACCAAACTGGTCTTGGATATATTTTTTGGTGAATGGGTCTTTGTTCAATTCATCAATTTTCAATAGACACTGATCAATTGGGATCAAAATGTTTGGAACTTGAGTGTATTTATCCAAGAAATGTAGGGCATTAGGAACAGCGTCATCACCAAGGTGTACCACACTTGATCCGATCCAGTTTGAGCATCTTGATTTACACTCACCAACGATTCTGTACATTTCCTTGTATAACGCAGGACATGCTTTAACTCTATGAAGACCTTGACCTGTGAATGATAATTTATAAGCTGTCCCGTTGAACATATCATCATCTGCGATGGACCAAAGACGGATCATTTCTCTTTGGATGATGGACCATAAGGTCAATGATTGCTGAACGTATTGTAGTTGTCTATCGTGATCATGAGTTAATCTTGCACCTGATCTACCGTATTGGATACCTATTGAAAATTCATGTTTAACATCTTCTTGGTTAAACTGTTGTAATCTTTCGATGAATCTAATAATTGGTTTTCTATTCATATGTGTATAAGCGTTATAGTCACCAATAGAGTATAAGACTTGACGAATCTCCTCTTTGGAGAACCCCCTGTGTGAAGAATATTTGGAGGATAATCTTTCGATGGAATTTTCTTTAATCTTGATATCTCTTTGTACTTCACGTCTTGATTTACCCACCGGTGAGATTTCTGCAGTTGCATAGATGATTAATTCGTCATCGAACAAACCGAGCGCTTTGCCTTCATCTTCAGGTCTTGAGCTCAAGTAATTATAAACTGTTTTGATTGGTTTGTATAGATGGAACTCCATATGGGACTCAATTTCTGGTAACCTTGAATCCATAACCATATAACACAGTTTCCCAAAATTTTCTCTCATCCTTTCAGGGTTCATAATCTTATAACGTCTACCGATCTCAAAAATCGACTTATACCAATCTGCGTTATCTTCAAAATTTTTATTTTCAATTAATCTTTGACCAAGTTTTAAATCTGATGCTACAACGAGACCTGCCAACACTGAACACATTTCTTTCAACTGCGAAACGATTCTTTTGGATTTAGATGTGTGCGATACGATATCAACTTTATCGGTATACTGTGAAACACTAAGCGCCGCTTCCAATAGATGTAATAAATGACGTTCTTCAGCTGTTAATCTCAATGGTATATATTTCACCTGGTTCTTAATACTTTCAACCAGTCTTCTATTGATTGAGTTTTCGCTTGGCGCTGGAACATCACCGTCTTCATCTTGGTCATCTATTTCCCTTGTTGGCTCGATTTTAGAAGCTCCATTCGACGGAGTTGGTGTTTGTTCGGAGTACAATTTTATAAAATCATGTTGTTTTCTTTTACCACCGTTATGTATCAGATTGAAACAACCGCCACAGAAATTCTCTTCACAACTGTTGCAAACAACTTCTATTCTCATATCCTGACATTCTGAACAAAGCTCCGAGTTATTGACTTGATCACCATTTGTACCATTTGTACCATCTTGTGTAGAATCCAAATGGTTCAAATCACCTAGCTGTCTTGCATCTGTATCTTCAATCTCAATATCGTTACCGCCGTCCAAGATATCTTTCAAAGTCTTCGATTCCATTTTCCTCCAAGAGCTCGTCTCCTATTTTATCAGCAAATGTGTCAGGAATACTTGTTATACAATAGCACCCATTCGATGAGCTTTTGACACTCTCATTCAATGTAATTTTGATTTTCGATTTTGAAACCAAAAGCAAAACGTCTTCGCGAAAGTTTTATTATACAACAACAGTGACAATGAAACAGCTGATAAGCAGAGTTTGGTTTAATGCTATAAGAGAGTGGGTATATATGTCTGCTTTAGATGTTTCTACAGCGCAATCATCACATCATCACATCTTATAAATAGTGTATATTGTACAAAATTAACAAATTTCTATAGTGCTAAAAACAAAGATTAGGTGAGAAATAAATAGTGTTGATGATAAAATGACTTGTATGCCTTGGGATTCTAATTGTTATTTAAAAAGTCTAGAGAACAGCTTTTCCTTTTCTTGTGTTGAGAGTAGAAACAATCTGGTGCAGTACATTATTTCATCAAAAGGAAATATGCTAAGATTGCAATAATGATAACAACAATTGCAATCATCATCCCTATATTTTGTTCACCACCAGTAGTACTGGCACCACTTGAAGAGCTTGCAGTAGCTGGAGCACTTTCTGGGTCCACATCACCAATATATAGCGGGATCAGTTGTTCTTTAGCATCTTCTGAGTGTCCGATATCCTAAAAAGAATCAACTTGTTAGTATAAGATACGATACGATACGATACGATAAGCGCGCGCGATGATAATACCACTATAGTAATATACCATCCCAACAAAAACCAAAAACCAGTTTCAACATACATCAAATGGACCAGTAGCATCTTGACCACCACAATCAACCATGACCTCTTCACCACCTCTGTAGCGTGTTAGCATATCTTCCCCCGCCCCCTGGGTTCTCTCCTCAAGTAAACCAATTCCCAACTTACGGATGCTCATCTAAAAATGAAGTACAGTCATACACTTTGCCATCTATAACCATCCATAGATCTTCTGCAGTGTTGTGTTCGGAGATTTCTTCATATGTGTATATTTTGGTAGACATTTTCACTTTCACTACTAACGTCTGACTTCACTTAGTGCCACAACTTGGAATTACCACTTAATAAAATCGTTGTATAGTTGTCCAACCCATCTGTATCGATGGGCTTCTTGCTAAGTAAAACATTCAATTTTTCCAATTTTCGTTGAGTTCAAATCAAAAGTGTCCGTATCAAACTAATCAATCTAAACGACATTTTTTTGGGAAAATTCGCGAACCAATTAAAAACTCTGTGATTACTTTTACCGTAAAGGGAATATAATAGCATGGCACTACCTATGTGTACTACTGCTACTATATAAGCTACACTGATACACAGTTAATCTAATGTACATTGATGGTGTCTGTTATACTTGCAG